>RJWJ010013356.1:0-40118 GCA_004363605.1 Indri indri
TAAATAAATTTGTATGTTTTCTTCCTGTTAATTGTTCTATTGTCAGTTTATTTCTCAGACTCAGATGTCAAACCTCAAGTGGTGGGAGCTGGGGTTCTTTGGTCCCTACATCATCATGCAGAATGGGCAGCATGATCAACAAATGCTAACATGATAGAGACTTTCACAAACTGTATGAATTCCAGAGTGTGAGAAATAAACCCTGCAGATATCAAGGAAATGTCATGTCAGTAAAATCCTCAAAAGTCCATAATATCATGAATTTAAAAAAAAATCAATAAAAGTAATTTTAAAATAACAAAACTCCAAATGGTTAGGAGCATAGAGGGATATAACCTCCAAACAAAAGTTTCTTTTGTTCCATTTTCAGTGAATCAGAGATTTCTATCTGGTCCTTCATCCCAACAGGAAAATGATATGGGTTTAGGAACCATAGATTAAAGGCATCACTGCATATGGCCCGCTAGATTAATTAATGTCTCCCATTTCCGGAACTCTGGACTCTGCTGGGATAGAAGTTCTGGTCCCCAAAAAGAATGCTCTTTTGACCAATAGGCAAGAAACAAAGTCACTGTAGTTATAGAGAAACTGACCCTTATTAGCAGGAAAAGACAGGGCTACTGTTATTTCATGAGGGTAGGAGGAACACATGCCAAACCCAGATGATACATGTGGCTGTCCATTAGTATTCCCTATCCCTATTGTGATGGTGAATAGATAAGTGCAGTGACCTCTGCTTGAGAAGGATATGTTTATCAAGGGTTCCAACCCCTAAAATGAAGATTTGGTTTATACAGCCCTATATCACTCAAAAGACCAGCAGAAATGATAATTGAAGGTATGTGGAATTTAGAATGGATAGTAAAAGAGGGATACAATGAGTTGCAGTCCCCAAACCAGCTACAAGAAAGAGAGCTGTGGTTTGTTTCCACCATCTCTAAGTTTACAGATAGGAAGGGAAACCATTGAAACTCTGGAGGAGCTACTGCTTCAGCATAAGTGGAAAGTGGAACTGCATGGGGTAAATGGTGTACTGTGTAGCACCCAGATCCTTGTTGAAGAAAGGACATGTGGCAAGCATAGTTAGCTGACAGCCAATTGGCTACTAAATCCTTCAGTTCTACCTTGGTATTTGAGATGAGGTCGTATTTCTCAAGATGGGTCCAGGCAATGACTAAAAGCAAGGTTGAACTAAAAGGGTTGTTCCATTTCTGCTCAACATGGTGTTCTGCTAGTTGGCAGTCTTCACTCGAGAGCTCTCGATTTAGCCGACAGAGACTTCGTCAGATCTGCATCGTGATATTTTGTCTCCCCCTGTACATTCCTACTATGTTCTTTTTCTTTCACAGGTGTTACTTTGAAATAAATCTTTACCCCTAATTTAGTCTTAGCATCTACTTTCTGGAAGACCTAAGTTATGTATATTGATTAGTATGTTTTCTATGACGATATTTAAAATGGGGCATATTGTGAAAGACAAGAGATTTCTTTCACAGGATAAAATATCAACAAATTCTTCAAATAAAATAAACTATCAAACAAAGTAAAGAGTACATTTTCAGAAAGTCTCAAATTGTCACATTCTAGAATCTCTTTTCTTTTCTTTTTCTTTTTCTTTTTTTTTTTTTTTGCACTGTTTTTTCCCTCTGGAATTGTGTGACATATGTCCTAAATATGTCATTCTAAAGCAAGGTATTTTTAATATTTGTAAAAGCTCTCTTTTTAAATTTCATTTATTCATGTATTTATTTTTCATAGTAAGACATTCTCTGAAACTGGCCATTTTCTTCTGAACATATTCTATGTTGGATGACATTTCTTTAAATTTAAAGATCTAGCATGCAAATTGGATTTTTTTTTTACCCTAAATGCACTCTGAGTCAGAAGTTACAATGGGATTATCAAATTCTCCACTCTGTATTCTGTACTTATGTTACTAGAGTCTAAGACCAAATTTGCATTTTTCACATCATGCAACAGAATCTTATAAAAGCTGCAGTCACCTAGAACTCACAGTTTTTTGTCCCCCCCCCCCCACATATGCTGGCCTAAAGACTTATTTTCTTCATTCCACATTTCTTCAATTGTTTCTTTAGAACTAAGCATGATACAGTACTTTATATTTATTCTATTACATTTAACTTAATTTGCTTTGGACCATCTAACTCATCAATACTCTTTCATGTCCTGATTCTGACATTGAATATACTTACTAACGTATCCTGAATTAGTTGTGCCTTCCAAAGCATTCATCATGCCATCTCTGTTTCAGGAACTGGTATAAATGTGGAGTAGGAAAGGCTCTGTTAGCAGGTGTTTAAACAACTTCCTGCAGATTGACGTCTGTCTGTTTATTAGCAGTTTTAGATTTGGTCCTTCAACCAACTGTGAGTCTACATAACTGTACATTTATTATCATTAAATTTATAGTTTATTCTATTTTTCATGGGCTATATACCAGGTGATATGGAAGGCTACTTGCTTTGAGAAGGTCTAGAGCAAGAAAGGACTCTGCAGTAGATCCCAGCTGTGGTGCAAGTAGCATGCCCGGTAGTATTTAAGGTGTTGGAATTATCACTGGTAGCAAATGATGCACTGTGGAGTTAATGGCAAGTCCTATTGGTAGGATCACAACAAAACCATAAGCTAGGTTTGTAGCATAAAGTTCTGTGTCTTTTAAGACACAGCAGTTGTCACACACTTGTCCCTCGATAGAGTCAGAATGGATTTTTAAATCACTTTGCATTAGATATTCTATCAAATGTACATATTTGATATTCTTTCACATATATGTACTTGATGAAGATGCACCATAACCATTCTTTAATGATCGTGTGGTAGCCATGGGAAAAGGAAGAAATTGTAAAATAAGTGGCGGTAATGTAAAATGATGCTACATATTTTGAATTGGGTTCTTAACTAATTCCTAATGACCTCAAAAGTTCCTGAGGGAAATGTAGGCCCAACAAATAATGCAATACACAACTAACAGTGTCTTAATTTCAGGCAAAGCAATGTGGCTTGACTCCTCTCCCCAATAAATTGGTCAACTAGGTTAAGAATTCCCTTAACCTAGACTAGATGTAGTATAACAAAAGCACTATCACTTAACACATCTCTCTCCTTTCTTACCTAGTCCCATATCCAATCCCTAACATTCTGCAGTATTTTCCATTCAGGATAAACAGGTTCTTAATAAGTAGGTACAATATTTTTTTTTTCCCCAAAAAACTATGAAAGAACATGTTTTGACTGTCTGTCCAGGCCTTCCTAGAATAAGGAAATATAATATAAGAAGCTTGGTATTGCTTACCTGTGTTAGCTCATAGAAATACAAGTGTCCTAAGAGCCAAAAAGAATCAAACTTCCTTTCTCTTCACACAGAAGGCCTTCCTAACCTCATATCTTACTCAGTCTTAATTACAATATATTATCCTTTCTGGTGATTCTCATCTATACAAACAGTAGGGAAAGAGAAAAAATGATTAAAAAAAAAGAAAAACAAAATAGGGACATAAAATGAGCCATGTCTTCTCCCTGCAGGCCTGCATTGTTCTTCCTTTAATAAACACTGACCTATGCTTTAACCACTCATTCACTAAGCTGATTTTCTCTTGCATGTCTTCCATGTACAGTTGACTGCAATTTTGTCACATTTCTGAGATTTAAAATTTAGTTTAATAGTTAGGGTCCTTTTGGGTACAAATAATTGAATTCCCAACCCAGCAGCTTTAAAAAAATGACAACATAATGCAATCACTCATTTTTTTTTCGGTGTCTTTCTTTACTAAAATTTAAGAATTTTGATTCTAACTCATTCAGGAAACTATTTGTGTAAACTCATATTTATATTCGATATCAGAGATTGTTTGGGGGAAGAGGGCTAGGTATAGGTGACTTTATTTATACATGACAAGGTGGGGCTCCCTAGGCCCCTCCCATTCTCTAGGGGTTCTGGCATGGAAACTGTGTCAAGGAGGGAATAATCTCAGTATGATGGGGAACACAGTAGGGCAGGGAGTACCTAGCAGATGAGGGCCTGTCTTTTCCTCTTCTTCTCTCACTGGCACTCATGGTGGTGGGGCCTTGGAGGCCATCTGGACCATAAGATCTACCATCTTGTTGCTGTAGTCAAATTCATTATCATACCATGAAAAAGCTTGACAAAGTGGTTGTCAATGGCAATTCCAGCCCTAGCATTGAAGGTGGAAGAGTTGGTATCACTGTTAAAGTTGCAGAGACAACCTGGTGATCAGTGTAGCCCAGGATGCCCTTGAGGGGGCCCTCTCATGCCTGCTTCACTACCTTCTTGATGTCATCATATTTGGAAGGTTTCTCTAGACTGCAGGTCAGGTCCACAGCTGACACATTGGTAGTCAGGACATAGAAGGCCATGCTAGTCAGCTTTCCATTCAGCTTAGGGATGACCTTGCCATAGCCTTAGCAATTCTAGTAGATGCAAGGATGATGTTCTGGAGAACCCAGTGGCTGTCATACCATAGTTTCCAAGAAGGGCCCTGCACAGTCTTCTGGATGGCAGTGATGGCATGGACTATTGTCCTGAGTCCCTCCATGATGCCAAAGTGGTCGTCAATGACCTTTGCTAGAGGGCCTGAGCAGTTGGTGGTGTAGAAGGCATTGCTGACAATAATGAGGTTATTTTTGTACTTCTCATGACTCATGCCCATGACAGATGGGGAGCATCAGCAGACAAGGCAGAGATGGGATGCTTTTGCCTTCCTCCTCTAAGTAAGCCTCAGCCTTCTCAAAGATAGTGAACATGCCAGTGGACTGCACAGCATAATTAGCACCAATATTGTCCCATTTGATTTTGGTGGGATCTCACTTGTGGATGATGGTGATGGGATTTCCATTAATGAGAATCTTTCTTTCTCAGCCTTAACTGTGCCATGGAACTTGCCATGGGTGGAATCATACTGGAACATGTAGACTATGTAGTTGAGGTCATTCATTGATCATGACAATATCTACTTTACTGGTTAAAAACAGCCCTGGTGACCAGGTGCCAATACAGCCAAATCCATTTTCTCTGACCTTCACTTTTATCACGGTATCCCAGCCACATCCCAGGGATATGGGTGGCACTGCACAAGAAGACGCAGCTCGTAGTCGAATGGGAGGAGCAGAGAGCCAAGATCAGAGATTATTGATCAACACTGATTTTAAAAAGTTCTGTTCATATAGCTTTCCATAGCAACATTGGTTAAAATAACAACTTAGGCAATATTGGCACTATTATAGGATTAAAGAACAGGGCATTTTTGTAAGATTTTTTTTTTTGCCAGAACTCCTCAAACAAAAATATGAATATTAATAAGAATTTGTTAAAAGTGTTCACTGAGTAGGATATATTCCTGGATATTTATCAACATTTAGCTCTATCTAGGGAAAACATTATGCTTTTCTACAGTTGATTTAGTGATTTTAAATTTTCTGCTTTATAAAAATAATTGAGAATATGTTTGACCTTTATGTGTTTCTCCATTATCAAGAAAAAAAATGATCTGCTGAGGAAAAAAGCTCATCAAAATTATGTTTAAGAGGAATTTGATATAATAACAGAATAAATGTAGATACATTAATAGTATTTGTAAAAATGACTTTTGTTCTAAAGGAAAGAACAAAGAAAGAATCAGTTCAGGAAAAACTCTAGAAAGGAGCTATTAAAAATAGGAAAAGGAATTTGTCAAACTAAAATATAAGCATACTGGAGCTTAAAAAGAAAGCAATTTTCACAACTCAGTGGCAATTTTCCTTGCCACTACAAATAAGTCAAAATCTTCATTTTAATGTATTATACAACGTCACAAACATTCTATCTTATGTATGAGCCCTAATTAATAACAAACTTCTGCACATTCTGTTATGCCTACTACCCTAATGGGATGATTTATTATTTTATTTTGTTTTTAATTTTAATACTTGGTTTACTTGAATATATATAAATTAGTCTGAATGTGGCATTTATCATACTAGCTGAGCATTAATAATATATTTTAATACTACTTCAAAAATGGGAACAATACACTAGAAAAGGAAACTTGAATTCTAAAATGGTAGGAATAGGAAAAAATAAAGTCTATTGATATCATGAAATATTTATTTCAGTGTATTTCTAAATTAATGAGAAATTTGAGCTTCATGAAATAATGGTATATATTTTCAAACATTCTGTATATTATCCACAAGTTATGTTGGAATTTGGGGCAGAAATGACATTTCTTAATATTATTAATACAATGAGCCCAACATACTGTGAAAACAATAGGTTTAAAACATTTAGAAAAACCCCAAATTTCAAAAACTATCTTATCCATGGCAAGAATATTATCTAGGTTCATTTACTAATTCTGTTAAAGTTGGCATTTTAATTAAATTTTTATTTTTATATATGAGATTATTTAAAACAGGATTTCTCAACTTCAGCACTATTACTATTGTGGGGGTGTCGTCCAGTGCATTATATTTAATAATATGTTTAATAGCATCCTTTGCATCTATCCACTAGGTTCCAGAAGTACCTTAGTCACTGCAGTTTAAAATGTCTCCAGATATTGTCAAATGTCCCTTGGCACATGTGTGAGTTGTGGGGAGAGGGGTTGCCCTGGTTTGAGAAGCACTGATATAAATTTATTAAATTATAAAATACTAAATATATACAATTAATTTCATGATTGTTATAGGTCATATGTCCAAATATTCAGCATATAAGATATATTTAACATTTGTAAAGAAATCTGCATTGTAATTGAATAGAATTTGCTACATCTTATGAGGGGAATTGTAGATTGGGGCAAGTATAATGTGTATTAAGGGTCAATTTTCAGAACAGGAAACAATCAAAAACTGAGTATGACAAAATGGCAATATTTCCTCAAATATAGTAGAAAGAAAAAACAATTATGGATGGCATCTACAAAGCTATGTTTTCATAGATGTCTTTCATAATTTATTTTGAGGGAGCTAACAAAGATCAAAACAAACACAACTAAAATAGCCATTGTTTTTACATCAACATGAATAAGGAGAGATATATTAATAAATTAAAAACAATAAATATAGATACTAAAATGCCATTTTCTGAGGCAGATATCAATTTTCTGCTAAAGAGATTAAAGTTTACATGAAAGAAAGAATAACATACTGCCCCTTATAACATGGCTATGCAACCAAAGTTATAATTCACCGCTTCAAATTAAAAATTCAAGTTTTTCTTGTAGTTTGTTTCCCTGCTCAGTTACCAATGTGCTTGAGAAAGACATATGGCAGAATCTTTTAAAAAGGTCAGCAAAGTGGGCTCAGAACATATTTTCAAAACAACAGAGATGCGTAATTCATGATACCACCTGGTACACACTGAAATTTTATTTTTAAAAATATATGTCTCTCAAAAAAGGGGAAGGATCATCAATATAATTATTATCATCATTATATTGATTTTTATATTTATAATTTGATCAATATAATTTGAAAATAGATTACTCCTTTTCAATTTATTGCTTTTCATCTGTCTTCCTGACATTCAGAAAAGTGTCATTAATCCACATTCTCTCTCTTCTCTTTTACCTAACAAATAGTTGCCAATACCTTTATCATGTGTTTATTTTTATCTCTATTTAATGTTCTCTATTTAATGTTTTAGATTCCTTTTAGATCTAAAAGAAATGATTATTTATTTATTTATTTTTACTCCTATTTCTTCTCAATTCTCTGTCTACATTTTGGAATAGTTCTGTCATTGATGCCAGACCCCTGGCCCCATGTGCCAGTCATTTTGATGGCTATCATAGATACTTTTAGTCACTGTACAGATCTCCTCTTTGAGGTTGGTACATCCATCACTCAACTTCTCAGAAGAACTGCTGCTAATGATGCATAGCCATGGTCTTCACAGGGGATAATTTCCTTCTTCTAAAGTGATGCTTTCTTCCAACTATTGACAGATTCATGTAGAAATACAAAGATCTATCCCTTTGACTCAACTTGGGCCATCTCTGTCCTTTAAGGGAAAACTCAACTCTAGAACTTCTTGTTTTGACTGAGGCTTTAGTTGCAACCACAGTGCAGAATGAGCTTCTTCTGTTGCTCAACCTCACTTTTCAGGTAATTCACCCAAGAAAATTTCCTCATATTTCTTCTATATATTGCTCTCTGCAGATAGATGGAGCAGAAAAATAGGTTTCTGACTTAATTATTAATACAAGAGAAGCATAGATTTAAAGAAGAATAAACTCTTAGCTTGGCAGCATTCCTATGCCAATCTCAGGGCTCTATTAAGAAAAAATTGGGGCCCTGAGATTTATAATATCTGGGTAAATTCAGGAAATAAATTTTCTTATTTCTCTAAAACGAAGGATTCTCGACTTTGGCACAACTGACATTGTTTAGACCAAATATTTCTTAGTTTTGGGGGCCTGTCCCGTGCATTGTAGGATGGTTATCAATGTCCCTTTTCTCTACACTAGATGTCAGTAGCACCTACTTCCCCAGTTGTGATAATTAAAAATATCTCCAGATATACCTGTGTGTGCTTAGCTTCAGGAAGTGGCAAATGACTCCTGGATAAGGACCATTGTTGTTTACCCTTTGGACCCCAAATGTTTTTCAGTTCCCCTTATTAAATGATGCTGTCTTTCTTCTTGAAGAACTAGCAGAAACCCCAAGAGAGGCAAGTGCCTTATGAAAAAACATTGGTCTGCCTAAGCGTCTTTACCAGTCTCCTCTTCTGGCAACCAGACCAACATGCTTTTACTGGGAAGATGTTGGGCCTGTAGATAGAGAGGAAAGACAATGTGATAAGAAGCTGAAAGACCTGGCCAATCTGTACCAGCACGAACCAAAAGTGGTTTATGAGATGATTTACTGAAGGTGCTATATAAAGGTATGAGGCATAGGAGGTGAATATAGCAAAGATTCAAGGGCCAGCCGCATCAGCAAAGTTTGTCAGGGTCCACTGGACTGAGATATAAAAGGGCATTTCTTCCCACCACTAGAAATGAAATACAAAACTTAGTAGACCTTTTGAATTCAAGGAACACCATATCTCACACTTGAAATTCATGGGGCAACACAGGAAGTTGCAGCTTTGAATGTTGTACAAAGAAGGAAAGGGTTCTGTAGTTTGCCTGAATTCCATTGCTTTGCACATTGAACCATCTGGTCCAGCAGACATATGGTACTAGAGGTATTTTTGGATCTAATGTGGAGTTAGTATCAATCCCCAATAAGAGAATAACAATGTAAAACTTTGGGATATTAGAGCAAATTCATGCAAACTAAAGCAGAAAACTGTACATATTAGAACAGTAGTTTATGACATGCTATTGAGGTGGAGCTTCTAATCACAAGCCAAGTAACCATTCAGCCAAAGTTGGGATCTTTCTGATCTATCAAAGCATAAGATAAACCAATCCAATAGTAATTCATGGTAAGACAGAAGTGTAATATCCAGGATCAGGAATGAGAAGGGTCAAAATAAATAAATATGAACCAGAAGTGGACTGGAGTTACACTGTAGTCCAAATGGGGATGCCCTCAGGAGAACAGGAAGAGAAAGTCTTCCTGATGGAAGAGCTTCAGATGCTGCAATGGTACATCCACTTGGTGCAGAATGAAAAGTGGCACATAGTAAGAATATATCTGGGCTCATGGGCAGTAGCAAATGGCCTATGTTTTTGAACACAGAACTGAAAGAAGAAAAATTGGAAGATCAGTTATAATTTCTGCACAAGAGATATGTATTAATATATGGATCTATGGAAATGGTCATGCAATGTAAAGCTCTTTGTATAAAGTTTAACACTACTAGGAAGTATCCACAACTACCAACCAAATAAATAAATGATTCAGCCCACTGATCTCAGTCACTGTAGTAATTGGTGACTCATTGCCGAAACTGTGGGCACGTGAGTGAAGCAGCTCTGAGGAAGAGATGAATGCTATGCATAGGCACAATGAATAGATTGCCAACTGTCTAATCTAGCTATTGCTACCTATCCAACCTGTCAGTAACAGAGACCAACATTGAGCACATAATATGAAATCATATTTCAAGGAAAGCAACTAGTAATTGGGTGGCAAGTTAACTACATTTGCCATCTGCTGCTCTGGAAAGAAAAACAATTCACCTTGACTGAGATTGACATATATTTACAGAATAGATTTTCTTTTTTTTTTTGTGGCCAACAGGGCCATTTTCACCATAACCACAATCCATAGACACAAAATCCCATATAACCTTACAAAGGAATGAAAACTCCACTTTACATTAAAGCAGTAGTGGCAACTGACCATGAAATAGGATCCACTTGCTTCACCATATTGGTCTCAGAAGGTGGCAGCCTTATGTAATGGAGTGATAGCCTTTTAAAGATGTGGTTGAGATATGAAACATAAAAGGATATTCTGATGTTATCAGGTACCATACTCCAGAATATGATTTACAACTTAATGGAACATACATTATATGGCTCAGTATCTGCAAGAGGTGTAATGTATAGGTTTGGGTACCAGGGGATGGAAATAAGAGTGGTACCATAACTCCCAGTAGTATATTTGGGTTATTTGTACTTTCCACCACTTAATTTTGGGCTTTTTAAGCTAAGAGGTCTTGGTTCTTAAAAGATGAATGCTTCAACCAGGATAGACAGCAGGAGTTCCATTGAATTTTAGGTTATAGCTACTGCCCTATCACTTCAGGTTCCTCATTCCAAAAGACCAGCAGACAAATAATAAGTTGCTTTATTGATGTGGTTAATTTTTTCTGATCATAAAATTTATTATATAAATGAGAGTGAAGAAGAATAGGTTTGGGGCTCAGGTGATCCACCAATGAATCTCTTGGTCATCTTATCCTTGATTTTAAAGGTAAATGAATTATTTCAGGAGGCATAGTTTGAGAAAGTGATTTGGGAACCTCAGGGATTAAGTTCTGGATGATCCCCACCAGAAAAACTGCCTAAACAAGCAAATGTGGTGGCAGAGTTAGGCCCAGAGAAAGGGAGAGAAGAGTTGATGAAGCCCTGGTATACCCCTGAGTTCAGCTACATCAGTAGATGCTGCAGTTCCATCCCACTAACCTGTCTCTTGTCAGTGCTCCAGGAAACAAAACTAACCAGAATTTTGGAGAAGCTCTTCCAAGATGGAGCACACTTGATAGATGTGGCATGTCAATCTGAGTGGCATAGGTATTCACATTATTGGATACAATGATTTTCCATTTGGATCCCCTCTTTGAGATTGACACACTCATGCTTTACACATCTGGAGATACTGGATGCTAACATTCAAAGCTGCCTCTTCACCAGGAATTGTCCTCTACCATAGGCAATTGCCTTGTGCAAGTTTAAGCTCTCTTCTGTGGTGTGGTCCTCAGTACTGCTCCTTGGATAGATGATTTGCTAAGAATACTCACAGGACTCAGCATAGTCATACTCATAGTTGTGATTTATTATAGTATTAATAAAATGATACAAATCCAAATCAGCAAAAGGAAAAGGCTCATGGAGCAAAGTCCAGAGGAAACCAGGAGCAAGTTTTCAAGAATTCTCCCCTAGAGGAGACACACTGGAAGTGCTTACTTCTCCCAACTAAGAATTATGACAACGTGTGAAATGTTGTCTACAAGGGAAGCTCATTAGAAACTAAGGGTCCACGGTTTGTACTAGAGACTAATCACATGCCTCTGTCTGGCATGAACCAAAATTCCCGGCTCTGAGAAGAAAAGCAGATAGTCAGCATAAACCATATTATTTGTAGAAATAGTTTAGCCATAGTGAATTACACTTATCACTTAGGGTAGGCACAACTCTCCTGAAATCCAGGTTCCCAGATACTGGCCAAGGACCCACCTTGCAAGTCAGTCATTCACAGGAGAGCAGTCAGGCCTGCTACATTATGATTATGCTTTTCTGCACATGTGGGAAACCTGCTGCGAGTGGTTAGCTCATGCAGGGATATAAAGGGATGGCCCTTTGCTACTCCCTTGATTTGGAATATCTTGGAAAGGCTATCTCAACTCCAGATTTCCCAGAGGGCCTCACAGCTGAGCTTCTTGCTCTACTCCATCCTCAATTCCTCCTTCCTTCCTTCCCTCCTTCCTCACAGTGCTACTCAGAGCTCTTCCTAACACAACTCTACACACAGTTTCCCCATTCGGAATTTGTTTCCAGGCAACATAGTCTAAGGTGACAACCATAATAGTGACTACCTGAGATAGGCTAAAGAGTAGATGATAAGGTCTTGTGGCTCACAGATACTTAGGTAATAAAAGAGTCCCTTGAGATACTAACTTCTAAAATGTCTGGAGATTGTGATGAAGATTGAACAAATACAAAATTTTAAGAATCATGATTAGGATTTTAAGAATCATCATTTTAAGAACTATGACATAGAAAATTATGCCTTTTACTAGTGAAATAAACTACCTGAAAGGTCCAATTTGGATCACACACCTTATGTTTGACATACGAAATGGAAATAGCTACAACTTCAATAGATTGTTGAAAGTAAATAAGAAATATAGTTCCTTTTAGACTTAGGAGTCATAATAGAAATGGGGGGATGAAGTAGACTGTTGGTAAGACAAACACAAGCACACACACATGCATTCACATATGCACACCAACACACAACTTGTCAAGCTCCGTATACTGTCCTTGATGTTAAATGAATTAAATGGATATGCACAACAAATTCTCTGTCACTCTAGATCATTATATTATAGCTGTTCTGTAAATGTTAGCTGATCCTTGTTTTAAATGACTGTCTCTGCTTTGTGGGAACACTGGTAATAACTTATCTGTGTGTGAATAAGAAATATGTAATCTACCTTACTAGTTAAGACCAGTGAAGGATTTGAGATCTTAAGCTTCTGATAAAAGGATAATAGAAGTAATCTTTTTAAAATTTTCCTAATTTTATAATCCTCAAAATGTCTGCCATTGAATACAAATTGAGCATGTCCTTGCAAATCCTCCACTTATAAAAAAGACAATTTGTTATTTAGTTAAATGTAATAAAACTAAATTTATTTGACCAAATCAGCCTGATTACTTGAATAATATTTGAAATCTTACTCATTTGGTGATTAATTGCTTATAGCTACTTGCATGCTCTCCTGTAGCCATCTACACACTTTTACCATGTCCTTTGTAAGGCTTTTTTATAATATTTGTTTTACTTCCTTATTTCTCCCACAGATCTGTGAGCCTCTTAAAGTCATTGTATCCATAATACCTGTGATATATTCTGCAGAGTCATGCTCTGCACTCATGATGTAACTAATTGCACTGGAAATAGGTTTGACTGGTATTATGTTAGCCAGTTCCCCATATGCCAATTAAATGGGCAATTCAGAAAAGCTGGGGAAAATATGGTTGCATTTTATTGCTCTGGAAGGTTCAAGAAAAGGTTTTTATATCTTAACTTCTATAAACATTCCTCTTCTAGTTCTTCTCTCACAGGGTGCTGAATGGCCTTTATCAACTCTGCATTATCTACATTCATTTCTGTATGGTAATGAAGAAGCCCACATTTGTCACAACCCCTAACCCACAGGGTTCTAGTTTATAGATTTTTCTAATGAGAGACAATCAATCATATAATTTTTGGAAGTTGGGAGAGAATCATAAGCAATTATTCACCAGCAAAAACTGTGAACAGGTCTATGGATATTGTTGGCCGCAGACTTGGGGCTTTAATAACAGTTCCCTTTTGTCCTCAGCAAAATCGTCCATATCAAAGTGTCAGGCAGATGATTTCTTCAAAGGCAGCTTTCCTGCACCTCTTTGACTACTGTGTTTCCTCAGGGCCAGCAGAGGTCTCCCTGACCATTACTTACTCCAGGCCCTCCAATGGTTGCATGAGCCACTGTTTACCTATATTCAATCCTTTCCTCCCTGAAATACCTAGCATGTTGTTTTTTGTTCTGTTTTTTTTTCCCTGACCAAGTCTGACTGATGTAGAAGACAATGAGAGATGGTGACTACACATACATGCAAAAATGCTTTAAATTTGGGAGAGTTGCTTTTAAATCTCAACTTTTAAAAATATTAGGTTATTAAATATAAAATGTTTTATTTCAAATCAAAAGTTTAATTTATTATATCTCAAACAAGAAGCAGTTCAATTAATAAAAGTATGCTCCTAAACTGTTCACACAGTGTTGCCATCTTAACGGTAGTTTATGCTAGCAGTGAAAAAGCCTGGAGAAAGAGTGGCGATGAAATAGCAAAAGGCATTTCCACAGCTTATTAAGAACTGAATATTTTTTCTTGCAAAAAGTGGTCCACAGCCTAGAAGAAGGCTGGTCAAAGGTCTGGTGAATATGGTGGATGACAGAGAGTTTCCAAGTCCAGACTCTAGTTTGAGCAGCACTGTTTGTGCGACGTGTGGTCGAACATTATCTTGTAAGAAGATTGGCCTACCTCCCTTGACCAATCTTGGCTGCTTAATAGCAAACATCCTCAGCATTTCATGCTACTGGTTGCAGTAGATATTCGCTATAATCGATTGACCAGATTTCATGAATAATACTGGTGGATAATAATAATTCTGGATAATACCAGTGCTGGACCACCAAACAGACACCATTAGATTTTTTTTGATGAATACTCAGTTTTGGACTGTGTTTCATCTTTATCCAACCATTATGCCGAATGCTTTTTATTGTCAAAAAGAATCCATTTTTCATCATGTGTAACAATGCAATGCAGAAATGTTTCACCTTTATGTTGTGATAGCAAAGAAAGACAAGCTTCCAGAAAATTTCTTTTTTGTTGCCCCTTTGATTCATGTGATACCTGTCATCTATCCAGCTTCTTTACCTTGCCCATTTATTTCAAGTTGTCCAATATTGTTGGAATACTTACGTCAAACCTTGCTGATTCATGTGTAGGTTGAGGTGGATTCGCTTCCACTACAGCTTTCAGGTGATCATTATCCACCTTGGTCTCAGGTCGCCCACATGGCTCATTTTCAAGATTAAATCGCCATAACAGAACTTCTCAAACCATCAATGTACCATGTGTTCATTAGCCACATTCTTCCCAAACACTTCCTTGATATTTTGAGCTGTCTGGGCTGCCTTGGTTCCATGAGAGAACTCATATTAAAAAAATAACATGAATTTTTGACTTATCTATGGTTTTAGAAAAATTGCTCTAAAAAAAACTTTGAAAGATAGTCACAAGCCAAAGCATATATTTGAAAGAATAAGGATGTACCTTCACAATAAAAATAAAACAAGAAGTGTCAAAATGAAATGTCAGAGATAACTGTCAAACTTAGTACTTAAGGAAATTGGACATTTCATTTCATACTTTATAACGTAACATAATCATTTAACTAAGGCTTAACTCAGTGTTTGAGAGGAAATAGATGGGGAATTTGTAAAGAAAAGAGAGCCAATCATTTTTCAGAATTTTTTTTAGTGATCTGATTTATTGTTAATTGGTTAGAAGCTCTGGTATCTCCCTTCAGGTTTTCTAGAAGGTATTTACACTAAGCATTTAAAATATTTATGATTTATGTAAGATTACTGAAAACTAAGAAAGAGACTACTCACTATAATTCCAGCAAGTGAAAAACAAGAATTAGTTGTGTAGAAATATGTTTCCTTTTAAAGTAAAATATATTGATATCTCCAAAGTGAAATTCAGATATGAATGCTGCATTTTGCAGCTTAAAGTACAAAATTTATACTGTAAAAGAAAGCCAAAGAAAAAAGAGTAAAGAGAATTTATTTTTAAACTCTGGAATATGACATCGAGCACTAAAAGTTATCAAGTTATCATATACTAAAATACACACACACACACACACACACACACACACACCAATTTAAGTCCTCAAAACTGGCAATTTGTAATTCTTATTTCATAATAACAAACAAAGATTCAGAAAACTTTGAAATGACATATAGTGATTTTTATTTTAAAATTTTATATGCTTCTTGGCAGCAATTTTCTTTGAAGTAACAACCATCTGCAGAATGAGTCATTTTACACTTTTTGTTTGAAATTTTTGAATTGCATTTTCTATAATTAATTCCTATGTATGAAACCTAAAGTTTAAGATGTTGTGTTACTTATGATAGCATCTGTATAATCAATGCTTAGACAAGGTAAAATAATATTTGCAAATAAAAAGGCATCTATTTTCAGCTATTTTGTCATTATAATGATGGAACTACCTATGGTTCGTTGTTAAAACTATTACATTTTAAACTGTAAGTGACTTCTTAAACATTTAAAATATTTCTCTTCTCTCCCTGCTGCCAACACCTTAGAAAACATTAAATAGGTCAATGAAGTTTTATATTTATTAATGTTTTTAAACACCTAGTCAAGTTATGGAGATGGAGGGTAGTGATGGTTGAACAATAATTTTAATGTACTTAATACCACATAATTGTACACTTAAAATATTAAAATGGTAAATTATAATTTATGTATATTTACCATAATTTTTAAAAACTTGGAGAATATTCTATTTGTTGCTCATTACAGTTCAGCTTCATCATTTATTTCCTTTTTCTCAGCAGGGATCAAATTATAATTGCTTTCAGGTAGGAAGGGTTGAAACACAAAAGTAAGTGTGTTTTTTAAAGTGGGATGAACCCTGAAAATCATAGAGAGAAATTATTAAAATACTTTAGGTAGAATAAAATCAACTGATTTATTATATTATAGGTTACTTTATATTCAAATTTAGATAATGAATGAGCTCAAGTTAGAAACAAGCTGTAATAAACATGGATTGCCTTAATCATTTAAATATGAAGAAAGGGAATTATAAGAATTGTTATCTAACCAACGTGGAATCAATCCTTCTCAAAAGAGTGGAAGAGAAAGATGGGACAGCAACTCAACTCAGTAGTGAAAATCCTATGTTGTTCTGCTACTACCAAAGAAAACCTTTTTTCGGTTTAACAGTTGTGGGGTATCCAAGTCTTGTTTGTCTGTCGCCAGACTGTGCTCCCTAAAAGAAAGCATTCCTATTCACTTACTTTCTCCATTTTCACAGAGGTTGCAGTCAGTTCTCCCACAGACATAAGGGAAACAATCTGAAAGAAACAAACATATGCATGTATAGAGGAACTTTATGGCAGCTACCTATAATCCACCTAGCCCATTACTATAATCTTTAAGCACTTGAAGAGAGCCAAGAACATATAAAGAAAAGTTACGTGAACATCCTAAAAAGGGAAGTTGGAAAAGAGAGAGGGAGGTTTTCTTCCTTTCTCTGTTTGGAAACATTTAAATAACACTAAAAATATTTATATCTTGAAGGTTTGATAGAATCACTTGTGAAAAATCTGAGTCTTGTTTTATTTTGGAGAGGAGCTGTTTGACGGCTTTCTCAAATCCTGCCATGGTAATTAGTTTGTTTACATTTTATGCTCTTCCTGTAATTTATATTTTCTGAGAATATGAAGTCAATTTTCAAACTTATTTGAACAGAGTGGAGAAAAATATTGTCGTATAATTAGTTTCCTCAGTATGTTTATGTGATTAATCCTTTGTTTGATTAGATTAGCTGGTGGTTTATCTATTTAATTGGATTCTTTCATCAAACCAGCTATTGAATTTATTTATCAATGCAAGCATTTATATATTCTAATTGTTAATGTGCATTTATATTTATTAATTATTTCCTTTTGTTTCCCATAAGCTTATTTTGCTCTTTTCCCAAGTTCTTAAGCTTGGCACCTCATTTTTTTTCACATTCTATTTTTTAAGTTCGTGAGTACTTAAGAATTGGAACCTTAAATTTTCAGATTTAACTATATCTCTTTTATTTGTCAACTTGTACTGAGGAACAATTTATGTACAATAAGCTGAAAACATTTAAAATATGCCATTAAATGAATGACGCCTATGAAATTATGAGCTGTGAAAATAACACAAATAGCATGTAGGCCATTTTGTTCATGCCTGAAATACTCCATATATTTTTTGGCTGTGTATCCATTTCTTTGTCCCAAGCCCCAGACATTCAATAATCTGTCCTCTGTTATTAGAATTTAGTTTACTTTTTCTAAAATTTTATATGAATAAAGTCATAGAATTTGTAATTTTTGCATCTAATAATTCTCACTTGGCCTATTGATTTTTAGGTCTTATCATGTTTTTGCATTCATTAGTATCATGTTTTTAATGCTGAGTAATATTCCATCATACTTTTATCCATTCACCTGTTTCTGGATATTAGGGTTGTTTCCAGTTTTGGCTATTACAAATAAAGCTTCTGTGAACATTCTTGCACATGTCTTTTTATGGATATATTTTTTATTTGTCTTGAGTGAATGCCTAGGGGTGGAATGGCTGGGCATTTCCTAGTCGTATGTTTACTGCCAGCTGTTTTCTTAAGGCTTATGTCCTTTTATATTCCCATCAGCAGTGAGATATCCATTTTTTTTTTATATCCATTTTGGCAAAATGTGCTCACCAAATTTGCTATTCTAGATGTATATTTTTATCTATTTTTACAGATATGTAGTGCTGTGACATTTATGTTTTTAATTTACATTTCTGTAATGACAACCACTAAGATCTTTCCATGAGATTATTTGCCATTTCTATATCTTTTATAGAGAAGTATATTTTCAAATCCTTTGTACTTTGTTTGGGTGGATTGACTTTTATCTCATTATTGAGTTTTGACAGTTCTTTATATATTCTAAAACAAAAATCTTTTATCAAATACATATAGAGTGCAATTATTTCTCTTATTTTTATATTGCATTTTAATTTTATTAATAGCTTTTGAATAACCAGTTTTGATTTTGATAAAATGTACATTACCGTTTTTTTTCTTTTTATGATCCATAATTTTTGCATTCTAGTTATGAAATGTTCTAGAAACTATAATTTGAATAGTTATATTAGGTCTGTAATCAATTTGAGTTAATTTCTGTGTATGTTGTGAAGTAAGAAACAGCATTTTTTTCATATAGATATTCAGTTGATCCTACAAAATTTGTGTAAAATTGTCTTGGCACTTTTGTTGTAAATCAATCTACCATAAATATAAGGTTTTCTTTCTGGACTCTCAATTTTGTTCCAATTATCTATGTGTATATTTTGATAGTTTTAACCCTATGCTAATTTTTCATCAATTTAAAAAAACTTTATCTGCTCTTCATGTTTGAATGTTATCTTTGATTTACATAGACTTTTCAGCTGATTTTTTTTCATCCATTTAAAATTGTTGTTCCATTATCTTCTTCACTTTGTAAATTCTGATGAGAAATCCATGGTCATTTAAATTATTGTTGATCTCTATATTTTCCTTGGGTGATCTTAATTATTTATCTTTTTCTCTATTTTTCAGCTATTTGACTATGATGTGCGTAGGATTTTTTCTTTGTATTTACTTTATTTGTGTTTTGTGAAGTTCTTAAACTTGTAAATTATGTAGTTCACTTAATTTGACAGATCTTCAGCTATTCTATGTTTATATGAATCTCCTATTTCTGTTCTATCTCTTTCTGAGACTCTAATTTTCTATATGATAGGCTCATCACACAATATTGTCTCATGTATTACTGAGGTTCTGGTTTTTTTCCCTAATTTTTCTCTTTCTTGTTCAGATTGCTTAATCTATCTTCAAGTTTATTAACTCATTCCTCTTCCATTTTCATTTTGCTTTTATACTTATCCAGTGATGTTTTTGTTATTAAGATGGTACTTAACTATTTTATTCAATATCATTTAGTGATTTGTTTTTATTAAGATGGTATTTCCTTCAACAACTTTAGAACTGTTTTATTTATTTTTTATATTTTCTGATTTTCTCTGGAAATTTCCTATTTTTTCTTTCATCATGAAAAAAAACAGCTGAGGACTTTACATGAAAGATTTAGAAAGCTTATAAGTTGTTGAGTCATCCCAACAATTATTGCTTCTTTCAGGGTATAGCTGCAAAACAAAAACAAAAACAAGAAATGTCACTTTGTGTTTGTTATTTCCTGAAAATTTTAACACCTTTAAAATCTGCCTGCATTTCTTCACTTTCTACATCTCTTAGGCAACTGTTTCTTATATTCTCACCAGAGTTCTTATTTGTTGTTATTTTTGAGGCAGTTAGTTTGGTAAGAACTTACTGTTTGTTACAATAGTAGAACTTTTATATAAAACACATTATGACATGTTTTTCTCCAAGACTGTTTGTTTGCCTAATATATTGTAATTTCTGTTTTGATTTAACTTTTTTGGTCTCAGAGGGAGAAAGCACAAAGTATCAAATTGCACAATGAGAATCACAAGAATCAGAGATCTGACCCAGTGTCAAATATCATTAATAATTTCAAGGAACCAATGAAGCAAGAAGAGGCCATACCATCAGTGTAGTTCCCAGGCCATTTCTTACAGCATCCAGAGCCTAGATTGATATATGAGGTCTCTGTGTGGTGAGAGAGTCTACTTACAAAGAAGAGGCCATCTCAGTTCTAAAACATTTCCATTATATAATGGTTATATACACAAGTGGCATTTTCCAAGGAGTCAGGTGCCATTTTTTTTTTGTTTGTTTGTTTTTTTGTTTTTTGTTTTTACCTCAAGCTATCCTGGACAGACTAGAGATCTCCTGCTAAAAGCAATGTATATTAATAAATAATTACTGTAAAAAATACTAGTAGTTTCCTAGCACTTACTTCATTAACATGCTATCTTGTAAGATTTAGAGATTCTTTTGATAGTGAGACAAAACACAATGACACTGGGATATATGAAAGGCAGAACTGTGTCTTACTGAGAGCTCCAAAACAGTGAAGGCTTCCTGGCAGGGCCACACAAGGACTTGCACCCAGGGACATGGTAATAGAAAACTGGAGCTGCTGGGGGCAGCTCGTGTATGGCAAGTAGAATGGAATTTTCTAAGCTTCTCAGGCTTCATGTGGATTAGCTAATTTAAATAATTTGTTGGGCTCTGGGGCATAGGGGCTCTCTCTAGGTGTCTTGTGCCTGGTTCTTTGGTGTTTAAGCAGGAGCATTGTGTCTCTTGAGTGTGAGAGCCCAGTAAAAGAAGTGGTTGTCAGGTGGACGTAATTAGCTGGTGAAGCAACCTCAAAACTGGGTCAAGACAGCATTTTAAAAGGAGAATATAAAGACTATACTTTCAGGAATCATTTCAATATTTTGCTACTAGATAAATTTCTCTGGAGCACTGGAAACCATGAGGAGACGGCACAGCATTCTCTTCTGAGCATGGAACCTGCTCTTGGCATTGCTTCTCTGCTAGTGCCATTTGTCACCGATGATCATTCTCCTCTTCCTCCAGCAGAGTAAGAGGGAGCGGAAACAGTCTAATGATTCCCATTAAGAAGGAGAATAAGAATAAGTAGGAGGAGGAAGAGGAGGAGGAGGAAGAGATGGTGAAAGAGAAGGAGAAGAAAATCACATGTGCTTTGAAGATTTTTACCCGCGTCATCTTTATTTACTGGGAGTGTCCACACACTAAAGAGGAAATTGCAGATCTGCTGCAAAAGGACTTCATTTCCACAAGACATTAAAAATTGATTGAAGGGAATTACAAATTCTCTTTTCCATTAGTGCAGTTATCCTATCCGCTTGTGATATTTGGAGGTTACCACCTACCAGGGTATCCTGGGCTGATATAAAGCAGCTTGCAATTATTCTTAGCCAGAGAGGGTGGCCAAATATTACTCTCACAATTACATTCTTCTCTGCCTATCTTTGGGGTAGATGAGGGCCTGACCTCTTGAATGTCCTCACTGAGTGTGAAATTCAGAGAGGTGAGGAAAGGTGGAAAAGTTCTAATGAGGAGCATGGCCATCCAGTCACAGAGGCTGCACAGTGGACTGTCCATGCCACGTACTTTGAAAAAATACAGTTTGTGGTTGAAACTCATAAAACCAATGCCAGCAGGAGCCCAGTGAGGTTTAGTCAATCTGGCTGATCAGCACTCCAGCCCTTCAGACCTGATTGGGCCAAGAAGACAAACCAAAAGTTGGGCCACATACATCTGGATACTGAATGAAAGTCTTACCTCATTGCAATGGAACTTTTAAATATTCCTTTAGGAATTTCCTTTGGTTTCCCGATACTTAATTCAGCTGTAAACACAGGCAAACTGAACATTGAATAAAGATAAGCAAAAGCAACAAAGCGGCAAAGAGTTGATGTTGCAATCCTGAATCCAAAGGCAGTCAGGAGGCAGAATTTCTTCTTCCTCCAGGGGACCTCAGTTATTTTCTCTTAAATCTTTCAACTGTTTGGATGAGGTCCACTCACGTTATGCAGGGTAATCTGCTTTACTCAAAGTCTACTGATTTAAATGTTGCTCACATCTAAAAAATACCTTCACAGTTACATCTAGACTGGTGTTTGACCAAACATCTCAGTGCCATAGCCTGGCCAAGTTGACACATAAAATTAAGCCCGTCTCCAATCCAGTTATTTTCTGGACTCTGACCTCCACTGGCAAAATGTGCCTCAAGGCAAAAATGTGAGTCAACAGAGCCGAATTCATATGAGTGTATTCAATCTCTGACTTCCTTGAGTGTTTCAGGCGAATCTTAGCACTGTCATTACTAGCGGAGGCTCTTTTTAAGGCCAAATTCTTCCAAACAGACATTCTCTTTCTGGGTTAAGCCATTGCCGTAATGGCTTGGAGTCTAACTTCTGGAAGTGGCCTTCATTTTCAAAGGAGAGGCTCGGTTCCTGCAGAAATGTAGAACCTTAAAAGGGTTTTTCATTGATGACACTTTGCTGTTTTCTTTTGCTTTTTATACACGTGAATGACCACCGGATTCTGTGCATCATTTCTTTCACAGAATCACCGCTTCACTTCGAGTTTTTGGATCTCCTGATTTAGGCAAAGAGGACAGTAATCCGAAAGTAATGCTGATATTTGTAATAGAGATATTCTTAGAAATACCTGATGAACTGTCACATTTACTAGAATTAATATTTATACACTACAATGTACATGTATAGAAATTGTAAAATTTGTACTCAAAGTGGGGTTGTTCCAAAAAGTAGGAATGACGGTGCTGTGGTCTGAACATTTTCATCCCCTCAAAATTCATATGTTGAGATTTAATCCCCACTCTATTTGTATTGAGGTGGTGTCTTTGAGGGGTGATTAGATCACGAGTGCTCAGGCCTCATGAATGGCATTAGAGCCGTATAAAAGATGCCTGAGGGAGCTTGTTTGCCTCTTTCACCATGTGAGAATGCAGTAAAATGGAGCTATGAGAAATCAGCCCTCTCCAGACACCAGATATGCTGGTGCTGTGGTCTTTTATTTCCCAGCCCCCAGAATTATGAACAATATGTTTCTATCATGTATAAATTATCCAGTCTAAGGTATTTTGTTATAGCAGCCTGAACGGACTAAGTCAGGTGATATGTCCTATTTAGGCAGAATGAGAGGACCTAAGGCAACAATTTTCCCCCAAATTCCTCCACTATTTTGTTTGGCAGTAAAAGTCAAGCATTTCCTCATTCCCTTTGTGGGGGAGGCAAATGATTCAAATGTGAGATTTAGACATTTGCTATGGTAGAAAAGAAAGAAAAGCCAATGAGGATACAGAATACAGTAGAGGAACTCACATACATGGCAGAGGCTTATTCCTCATGGCTATGAGACACAGAACACTTCTGCACACCCAGGTGCCATGTTGGGAGTCCAGAGGACATAAGGGATGAACATTTGAGAGATGACAGAATATCTTTCTATATTGTTTGATCTACCATTTTTTTATGTTTATACAAAGGTTTAGAAATGAGCTGGTACATACCAATGAATTTGACTAATTGATAAAACTGCATTAGAGTTTACCCTAATATCATAATGATTATTTTACCATCAAAGCTCAAGTGATATTGGTATTTTGATGTTTTTGAGAGCATAAGGTGTGGATGTTGTTTGCTGGTGGCTGTGGTGATGACTTGTCAGCTAGTGTCGAAAATTGGTAGAAGATTCATTTGGTTTTGCATATCTAGATTGTGAAGTTGTGATCCTGTAGCAACTTGAGGCCATGGTGTGGCTCCAGGAAGGAAGCTCCATGGGGAAAAAGGTGAATCTTAATTTGCCTAAGATATTCTAGCATAATAGTATACTATTATGCTAGAATATCTAGACATACTAGACAGATGTGTGAGTATGTTTCATTGATATGCCCTGAGTATAATTTGAGGCTTTGAAGAAATTTATTGATCCATCTAGGAAATAATATTTACAAACATCAATGCTGCATGGTGGAGGATGTTGTCTAGATTTCCAACAATGTCTTTGTTGCGCAGATATTTTTATTCTATCATTCATTTTTCCCTCCATGTGACTATTCTATAGGACTTACTCAAGCATTTATACCATTAAATTGTCTCTCTGTATTAAAAAAAAAACTATCTTGCTGTGCATATATTTTTTGACACTTTAGATATTTATAAAACTAAGTAAAATTCAACATGAATAGTCATCACTACTTTTAAATTTATGAATATCTGTCAAAATGAAAAGATACCCAGGCTAGAAGAGGACATTTAGGTAATTTAGACAAGGATCAGCGAACTTTTCTGTAAAGTGTCAGATCAGAGAAAGTAGAGTAGGTTTTGTGGGTCATGTGTTTTCTCTTGCATATTCTCCCCCCTTTATGTAAACAGTTCTTTAAAAATGTAAAGCAAAATCAATCAAACAAACAAAAACAAAAAACAATTCTTAGCTAGAAGGTCATAAAAACGTGACTGTAGTTTTTCCACCCCTGAATTCTTTATTTTACATATAAGAAAACTGAGAAGTAGAAATTATTGTCCTGTAGAAAACATGGAATTTTAGCTTCACTAGACCCTGAACTCCTGCTACAATTGTAGGTGCTGTGTTGTTACTCTCCAAACACATTCTTGCTTATTCCTAAGAAGTCCTTCTGAGACGCTGTGTTTATGACTATGCGAATCCTCTAGGCATAATCCTCTCTGAGCATCAACTGAATCTCAGTTCCATATGTTAACTTCCCAGAACAATCAATAGACCCTTTTTTAATCTATTACAGCCTAAAATCAGAATTGTTTTCTTTGTATCCCCCACATGTTGTTTGCCTGTGAGACACACAACAAGCGTATGAGCAATCATTGCATATTATTCATAGAGGACCTACTTCGCAGCACTGGGCTAGGTGGAGCTACACTACTGGAGAAAATCTTAAAAGCAGACAAAATTCCCTGGTGTTGCAGAGATATATTCTAGAGCATGCAGGGGAGTTTATAAGTAAAGCAATACATATAATAAGAAGTAAATTAAATTAATACATTATGTTAAAATATGAAAAATGCTATAGTGAAAAAAACAACATACAAAAGATCAGGAATTCTTAAGCAGCCTCGTGTATTTACATTAAGGGCATCTTAAATAACAACATTGAGTGTGTAAAAAATTTTAGATGCTTTGCATAGCAGAAAAAAAAATCTAACGTGGTAACGTATTTGTGTATTAATTGTATTTCTCCAGCTCCATGTTATTTTATTTCCCTAAGTATCCGGTTTGATGTACAGACACAAAACTATTATAAATATTTAGTAAAATTTAAATAAAGGAATCTAGTTATTATGTTTTAAACTTGGTTCAGTGTTGTATAATTTTCAAGTCAGTCTAATATAATTTGGAGGATTATGATAAATACGCTTATCACAACTTAAAATTTTGCTCAATAGCTAAAACATTTTGCACTTGAAGGTTAAAAAAAATGTGCATCTCCATGTTTTTACTGATCTAAAACAAAGTATTCTTTTTTGTTTCTTTTCTTAAACGTGAACTCAAACAAAAATAGGCCATAGAAAATAAAAAATAAAATGGAAGTTTCTACTTGTATCAAGTTACACATTTTAAATGCTTGTTAACTGAAAGACAGAGTTAAAGAGTTCATCAGTAATGAAGTGGTTTATCCTAGAAGTGACATGCATTCTCTTCCTAGTTGATTCTCATACGCCCTTCTCACCATCAAGGAAAGCAGGGATTTGCATCTCCTATGTACCTGGAAGAGGTGATGAGGGTAGTCTGAGGTAAAACCCAATTTAAACCCAAACTCACTAATTCTAGAGCTTCCAAAATTAATTCCACCTCTAAAAGTGGAAGGGAAGTGTGAGAAGCCAAAATTCAATTTGTCAAAATAGATTAAAGATTCATCTCTGAAACACAAGGATGTTTATATCAAGGACAGAGCTTGGAAAGCATTTTCATATTATAAGGTGGGATTTCATTTTTCCCTAAGGCTGAGGGTTGACATCATCTTATGATACATTATTTCAAGAGAAAAATATCTACTATCATAGTAAAAATTTTTATTATAGTAAAATTGACTATAGCAATAATGAAGCCAATTGACATTAATCTATATACCTTGGGAGCAAACAGTGCTTGTGTTGTGTGTAAGAGTTAAAGTCTTAACAGCATTGACAAAATGCAAATTATGTCTTATTTTATGATTTAGATTTTTCTATAAGAATACAAACCCGAATATTGACTTGTAAGGTATTTTAAAATATACACTGTATTATTACATTTATTTTAATATCACAGATTTGTTCCTAGATCTGTCAAGTCATTTTTAATGAGGATTTTAAATAGGGATAAGGAAGCTTAACTGACTCAACTACTATATTTTTAAAAAACAAAATCCCTTTTCATATTTTATCAAAATCAAACATCTAGTTCCTGTGTTTTTCAAGTGAGGAAAAAAATGTTTAATCTCCTTGTAAACCAATGCTGTTCATTTTTGCCTTATATCTGAAACTGAGAGTTTTAAATGGCTACACAGTTGCACTTTAACTTTCTTTGCCAAAAGGCATCAATAATGTGGAGCTTAAATATATTATAGTTGAATCTCTTCATTGTCTGCATTCTCATACTCTCCACTACCAGGTCTCTTCTTTCATAGATTACTGTGTCTATTGCTATCACAGAATATTTATTTGAGAGGACATCTTAGTGGCTCAGTGAAAATGAGAATATAATTCCTTTGTCAGAATCCAGTTCTATTCCTACGGCTTTGGAATCAAATTGGCTACCGCCTGCCTCATCATTTGGCAGGCATCTGGCCTTTCACAGACCCAAGGCAGAAAAGCTGGGCTGAAAGAAATTATGTGGTTGTTTTTCTTCTCCGCAACCTGAAGATGCAATGAAATTATAATGGGATTTGTAGATTTATTTAGTCCTAGTTTATTTATCTCTATCTAATCTATCTTTTGCTGTTTTCCAACATTTTTCCTTATCTAAAAATTCTTTTTATTGTATTTTAAAATTCTGTTTATCTTCTTCTCTCAGGTCAAATTGAAAAATGGCAACCTCGAAATAAATATAAGCTCTGGCAAAGACTGACTACCCTTGCTAATTCTCACTGTTTAGTTTATCTTTATTAACACTTTGACACCAGAGGAAGCTAAAATCCATTGTGCCTCTGACATCTTTATGTGCCTCTTCTCCTTCACTTCTGTTCAGAGTTTAAGTTTCCTGGCTCACAATTATAATCTCCCTTTTCTCTCAAGTTTTTGCCCATTTTTGTTTGTTTGTTTGTTTGTTTGTTTTTACTTTATTGTATTTTTTGTTGAAATCTCAGGCCTGACTACATCAAACTCTCCGAGAGCCTGCCCTACACAGATAAACATGGCCTCACATGAATTTCCCATCATACTGACTTATCTCTCTTATCACCCATCTCAAGAGGGCCCTTATGCTGGTGCACGTGATGCCATATTGTCCTAGTCCATTAACTCTTCCACACTCTTAAACTGACTTTATCCGCTGTCCTCAAACCTCTCCCACTCTCCTTATCCTCAGCTTTTATCTTAATCCCTATTTCATTAAAAAAAAAGTGAAACAACCAGACAAAATTGTATGCAAGCTTTTGTTTTATCATATTAACCTTATTAATCAGAATTCCTGCATCAGTGTGTATACATTCTACCTTTTCTCTGATTCTGTAAATGAATCAGTTGTAATTAGATAAGAAAAAAAAGTCCCTTAAAACTGCAATCCCCAACCCCCTGGCCGCTCCCCATCAATCTTATCACCACCTGAGCTCTGCCTCCTGGCATTAGATTCTCACGGGAGCACGAACTCTACTATTAACTGTGCGCATTCAGGATCTAGGTTGCGGGCTCTTTATGAGAATCTAATGCATGATGATCTGAGGTGGAGCTGAGGCAGTGATGCTGGTGCTGGGGAGCAGCTGCAAATGCAGAGAAGTTTGACTGCACAATAAATGTAATGTGCTTGAATCGTCCCCATACCACCACCCCCATCAGTGGAAAAATTTTCTTCCATAAAACCAGCCTCTGGTGCCAAAAAGGGTGGAGGCCGCTGCTTTAAAATATGAAGTAACATGGTAATCAAACAAAGTTAATTGTACACAGAGTAGTTTTAATGATATGACTTGGTATATACATCTAAATGTGACCTTGAACTCACCTCTTCTTACTACTCAGAAATGCTTCCTGGCTCTCCTCATTGATATTGTCTCTTTTTTCCAATCTTCCCTTTCACATAGCATAGCATGTTCGTTTTCCCCTCTAAACAAAATAAAAGAAAAAACAAAGCAACTCACTAAACACCTCTTTACTTTTCTTTCACCAATTCCCATCTCTCTCCTTCACTTTAGAGCTTTGCTTAATGAAAGGATTGCCCATTCTCACTGTCTCCAGCTGGTCTCCTCTCATTCTCTTGAATCCATGCCAATTACATTTTCACCCCTCTCCCGAACAGAACAAAACTGCCCTCATCAAGGTCACCAATGACTCCCACATTCTACATCTAGAGGAAAGTTCTTAGTTTTTATCTTATTTGATCAACCAGCAAAACCCATAACTCAGTTGATTACTCAGTCCTTGAAATCTTTTTGATTGCTCCAGACACCATGCTTACCTGTTGTTTTCTCTTGTTTAACTTCCATTTCTTTTAAGGATTCACAGTCATCTCTCTGACATTTTAATTTTGGAATTTGCCAGTGGAAGTCTTTGGATTCTTCTGTTTTCCCTCCATACTCACCCATTTGATGTTTGCATTCTGTCCCAGGGTTGGTGACTCTAAATAAATATTCCAAGTTCTCCCTCCATACTTCCTTAACCAAACATCAGGCCACTTCTGAATACTTTCACTGCTTCCATTCTGGTACACAACACTGGTATCTCTTGCAGGGATTATTTCGATGGCCTTTTAAATGGTCTCTTTATTTTTTTTGTATTCTGTGTTCATAAAGTCTATTTTCTGCACACTTGTCAAAATGGTTCTGTTAAAATACATCATATTATTCTATATCACCATTCAAAGACTTTCAAAGGCTTTACATCTCACTCAAAGTAAAAGCCAAAGCCTGGTAACAACCTATCGAGCCTTCTATGATGTTTTCCACTCCTCATTGCCTCTTCAACCACTTTTTATTTTCTCCCTGTAGCCACAGTCTAGTCATACTGGCCCACTGTGCTTCATCGAACATGCCAAGCAAGCTGCTATATGAGTACTGTTGATTCTCTTACCTCCCTTAAATCTTGATCCAAGTTTCGCTTCCTTAGTTACGCTTTCCTACTCTGTTTAATGTGGCATAAAACTTGCCCAGAACATCTATCCCATTCCCTGCTTTATTTCCCCCCATATCTCTCATTACTATTTAAAATATCTTAATTATTCAGTATTTATAGTTTGTTTCTCATTACCAGAATGTTATGTCCATGTGGACAGAGATTTTATAAACAGTTTTGTTAACTGTTTAAACCCTAACACTTAAAATTGTGCTTAGCTCATAGAAGATATTCAATTAATTTTTAAATAAATAGCTTCTACAGATATGATCATTTTATGAAAGTTGCAGTGTTACTACACCAGTGTTATAACTACATTATTTTGCTAAATTCATATTAAATTATATTATATAATATGTATCATATTATGTTACATAATATATATATTTTATATTCTAATTATATGTAAAATGTTTAGCAGTTACATTAGTATATTAAAACAAATGGGAATATTGCCACACCATCTCTGGGACCAAAAACATATTTTGTTGAAAATGTTTTTTAAACTTTAAAAGAAGTTGTTTTTTAGTCAACAATAAACAATATATTTTACAACTTTTACATACTCTCATAAAGAAAATTCTATAAAAAAGAAAGTAAACAGTAATGAAAGATTATTAAGTAAATACCTAAGTAAATGACACTCAGGTCAATGAATAGAATATTCTCACTACTAACAGAAGACTTTCTCTCCTGTCTTTCTACTCCTGTGCATCTCCTATAGAGGTATACTACCTAGCCTTTTATAGTAATCAGTTCCTTGCTTTTCTTTATATTTCCACTTAAGTATACATACCTAAAAAATTATAATGTATTTCTGCTAGGTTTTTAACTTTATATAAATAAAATAATGTTGAACATATTGAGTAACTGACTCCTTTGTTCTATTAGTACATTTGGGCTCTAATTGTTAGCCGTGAATTTTTTGGTACTCTAATTCCTTAACTTTCACATCTATATAGTATTGTATTATATGAGTATGTCATAATTTATTTATCTGTACTACTATTTTTGGATATTTTCTTATTTCTAGTTGTCACCTATAGCTAATAAAGCTGTCATGATAATTTGTTTACATGTATCGAGGTAGACATATGAAAGAATTTCCATACACCCAGAGGTGGAAGTGTTAATTAATAAACTGTCCATATCTCACTAGGTAATGCCAAACTGGTGAACAAATAAGTTGTTTATGAGTGTTCATGTTGCTCCACATCCTCATCAACACTTCCCATTGCCAATCTTTGCAATAGTTAATTTTTGCAAATCTGAGTTTGTATCTTGCGTTACATTGCCTTTTTGAATGGCACTGTTATGTTCATTATTAAGATTTTGAAGTTTCTGTTCAATTATTTTGCTGATTTTCTTCTTGGGTTTCTATCATTTCCTAAAAATTTCAAGGAATTATTTTTTTCTCTTCAAGATACAAATATCTTGTTTTAGATATGCATTACAAATAAATTTTCCTATGCAGTTTGTCATTCCACAATCTCTATTTGGCTTTTTTTTTTTTTTTTTTAACTTTTTGAGTTACAGATTTTTTTTTTTTTTTATTGTTTGTTGTTTATAGGGGTACAGGTGTTTAGGTTATGTATGATGCCCTTGCCCCCCCTTCCCTCTATTTGGCTTTTAATAAACAGACATTCTTAATTTCAATGTAATCAATTTTGTTATGCATTTTTTGTGTCTTGTTTACATACCTTAAGGTTATAAAGATATTTTCTTCTGCTACTCTTTAAATACTATAGTATTTTTCTCATGCTAAACCCTAATTTTTGTCCTTACCTTGATTATTGATCTGAAAATGCTTACAGGTTTACATTAGTGTCTTAGCTAAATGCTGCAAAAATAGTAATAATGAATGACAAAATATCCTTTTCTAACTTATTGTTCACTAATTGCAACATTTTTGCGTGATGTCAAATTTAAATACTAATAATACTTTTTAAAAGTATCACCAAGTAAAAAAAAACACTAAGTAAATAAATAGCATTAATTTGTTAACAAAACAATTTAATTTTATCTGGAGCTATTTTAAGAATATAATGTAACATTTAGATTTTAATAATTTTAAGTCAACTATATAATCCAGTACTCAGAAATTTTACAGTACATTTTTATATAATATAGTTTTAACCTTTTAACCCAATGTATTCAAAATAAGAAAATTACATTTTTTAAATACCAATATTTTTTAATCATTGTATTTACAGTATGGATTCATTGAGTGTTCTTATGAAATAAGAAATAAAAGTTACAACATTCAGTAAATTTGATGATATGGCAGTCAAAATACTTAACCTGACTTTATTTTATTTGGATTTACTAGTTAAATATCTGGTTAAATATAATTTACTTGTAATTATTTTATTTAGAATAATGACTATATTGACCTTACTCTTGAGAAAGTAACAAATGCAGATGGTTTCAATTAAATCCTGTGCACCATGGCAATTACTTTTACTACATTCCACAAATGTGTCTTCAGGATATATTTGAACAGTAACCATGGCTATGAATCATTCTTAAAGTCTTGAAATCTGGATCCATATTCAGTATCAGCTTGTAATTACAGAATGGGAAAACCTAAAATACAGTAGGTAGCCATAAAGCTCTCAATAGGAAATGTTGAAAAACACCTCTTCCCAAACAAATTTCACCTAAAAGTCCATTAAAAAATACCCCAACAGAAAGCAAATAGAAAAATAAAATAAATTTTAATTTGTGTGGCCTTACTATCTTGCTTTGATTTTTAAGATTTAAATATGTTTCTTTTAAAAGTTTGAATAGTTAAAATATTTTGTGAAAAGTAGAAGACGCTATCTATATACCTTATAATAATTATTTTTCTATTATTTAAATTAATGCAGGAAATATATATTTTTAGCTTGCAAAAATATAAATTTAGAATTATGAGATATGAAATTGCTTGGAAATATTACTTGGTTTTGTTAAATTAAAAATGCACAAATTATTATATTGTGTAGTTTAACAATGATAATTAGTTGTAAAAAATATGTACTTTAGAGAAGTTAATCGTTTGTGAACTATATATTTTTCCCAATCATTACATTCTAAAGTAGTTGTAAAGGAAGTAATTTGGTGATTTAAGACTTCATTTTATCAGTCAAGTTAAAATAACTCATATTCAAAGTTAGTTAAAGTGTATAATTACTTCTTTTAATTTCAAAATATTAAGGAGGTACAAATGTTTCTGTTACATGGATACCTTGTAGGATGCTTCAGTCAGGGCTTTTGGTGTGCCAGTCACCAGAATAGTGTTCATTATACTTAACAGACAAGTTTTTATCCTTCACCCCACCCCCCACTTACTCCCCTTCTTGCTTTCAAATGTCCTTAATATTTCTCTGTGCTTATGTGTACCCATGGTTTAGCTCCTACATATTAGTGAGAACATGTGGAGCCTGGTTTTCCATTCCTAAGAAACTTTGCTTAGGATGGTGGTCTCCAGTTTCACCCAAGTTACGGCAAAATACATTGTTTCATTCCGTTTTATGACTGAGTAGTACTCCAAGGTGTACGTGTGTGTATGTATATAGATAGATAGATAGATATGACATTTTCTTTATCCCCTCATGAATTGATGGACACTGACATTGATTCCACATCATTACAATTGTGAATTGTGCTGGGATAAACATTCAAGTGCAGGCATCTTTTTATAAAATGATTTCTTTTCCTTTGGGTAGATACCCACTAGTGGGATTGCTAGATTGAATGATAGGTCTACATTTATGTCTTTGAGGAATCTCCATACTGTTTTTCACAGAGGTTGTGCTAACTTGCAATCCCACCATCAATGTGTAAACATCCCTTTTCCTCTGCATCTATGCCAGCATCTATTGTATTTTGACTTTTTAGTAATGACGATTCTGATAGGTGTAAGGTGGTATCTCATTGTAGTTTTAATTTGCATTTTCATGATGATTAGTGATGTCAAGCATTGTACCATATGTTTGATGGTCATTTGTCTCTCTTCTTTTTTAAAACTTCTGTTCTTGTATTTTGTCCACTTTTTGATGAGGTTCTTTGGTTTTTGTTTGTTTGTTTTTGCTAGTTTGAGTTCTTTGTAGATTCTGGGTATTAGTTTTTATCCAAAATATATTATGGTTTGTCAATATTTTCTCCCATTCTATAGGTAGTCTATTCCCTGTGCTGATTATTTTATATGCTATGCAGAAGCTTTTTAATTTAATTAAGTCCAATTTATTTCTTGTAGTTGCTGAATTTGTTTTTAGGGCCTTAGCCATAAATTCTCTGCCTAGGCTAATGTCTGGAAGAATTTTCCTACATTTTCCTCTAGAATTTTTATGGTTTCTGTCCTATATTTAAGTCTTTTACCCATCTTTAATTAATTTTTGTATAGAGTGAGAGACAGGAGTCTTGTTTCATTCTTGTGCATGCGTTTATCCAATTTTCCCAGCACCATTTATTGAATAGTGAGTCCTATCTACAGTATATGTTGTTGTCTGCTTTGTCAAAAATCAGTTGGTCATAGCTATATGGTTTTATTTCTGGCTTCTCTATTCTGGTCCATTGGTCTATGTCTCTGCTTTTATACCAGTTTCATGCTGTTTTGGTTTGCCTTGTAGTATAGCCGTGTAGTATAATACGAAGTTAGTAATATGATGCCTCCAGATTTGTTCTTTTTGCTTAGGATTGCTTAGGATTGCTTTGGCTATTTGGGTTCTTTTTTGGTTCCAAATTAATCTTAGGATTTTTTTTCTAGATATTTGAAACATGATATTGTTTTTTTGAAAGGGATTACATTTAATATGTAAATCACATTCAGCAGTAGGACATTTTAACATTGTTGATTCTGACAATCCATGGGTAAGAGATGTTTATACATTTGTTTGTGTCATCTATGATTTCTTTCATCAGTGTTTTGTGGTTTTCCCTGAAGAGATCTTTCACCTCATTGGTTAAATATATTCCTAGGTATTTTTTTATTTGTAGCTATTAAGAATGGTATTGAGTTCCTGATTTGACTCTCAGCTTGTCTGTTATTTATATATACAAATGCTACTGATTTATGTACATTGATTTTATAACCTGAGATTTTGCTGAATTTATTCATCAATTCTAGAAGTCTTTTGGTGGAGTCTTTCATGTTTTCTTCTCGTTTGAGAAGAAGGAGATGTCCCTAGATAGCACTTTTTGTGTTGTAAGCCAGAGGACTGACCCAGCAGGAATGGGATGAATACAGTGAGAGCCTGTAACACAGCTGTTCTTCTTTCTCACCCTGTCCTGCTGTGGTTCTCACAGTCTGAGCCATTGCTGGGGGATATTCATATGGAGTGGCGGGTTCATCTACAGGCCTCTGTAGAAAGTTCATACGGGGGTGCTGGGTAATTCCCACTCTACAGAGGTGAGTGCCCTGGGAGTTTGCTGTGCTTGGGTCTCCCTGCAGTGGTGGCTGTGGTGGCTGGTTATAGCTATTTAGGTGATGGCCCCAGATTTCAGGACCGTAGGTGTTCACTCTGCTCAGTTCCAGGAGCAGTGGTCGCACACTGTGATGATGGGGCAGCTTCTAGCAGGCGAGTCTGTGGTAATGTGCAGGGGGCACTGCCATGGCAGCTGTGCAGGGTGGGGCATGGTGGAGGTCACCAATATGCATGGTGTACTAAGCCACCAAACTTGCAGCATGCAGAGCCACTGGGGCCCATGGGGCACAGGGCTGCAGCAGATGAGTGGGTCGTGGGACCTTGACCAGAGCCTGAATGGGTCATGGGATCTAGGAGGGCAGATGGGCATGTCATGGGACTTTGGCTGGTGTCTGGACAGATTTGGAGACTTTGGTAGGCACTCAGGCATTTCATAGGACTTCAGCAGTGCCAGGGCCAGTCTCAGGACCTTGGAGGGTGCCTGGGTGGGTCACAGGACATTGATTGGTGCCTGAGCATGTCATGGGACTTTGGCGGGTGACTCCATGGGTTTATACTTACATTTTTTTTAAAAAAAAATGTATTTTATGTGAACCCATGGAATGTTATAAATATATATCCTGCATCATGATTTCAAATATTATTTACACTTAACAAATCAAAGCATGAATTTCCAAAACACATGATAGAATATGTGAGTAGATTCTCAATCAGGACTAAGGAATGTTGGATTCTAAACCCATAATCGATACCAACTGGATTTGTAATCTTCAGCAAATTGTGGAAGTAGCATAAATCTACAGTCCCCAACTCCAGGGCCATGGACCAGTATCCATCCAAGTCCTGTTAGGAACTGGGTTGCACAGCAGGAAGTGAGCGGCTAGCAAGCTAGCAAAGTTTCATTTGTATTTGCAGCCGCTCCCCGTCACTTGAATTGCTGTCTGAGCTCTGCCTCTTGTCAGATCAGCAGTGGCATTGGATTTTCATAGGAGCACAAACCCTATTGTAAACTGCACATGTGGGGGATCTAGATTGTGAGCTCCTTATGAGAATCTAATGCTTGATAATCTGAGGTAGAGCTGAGGCAGTGATGCTAGTGCTGGGGAGTGGCTGCAAATACAGATTGTCATTAGCAGAGAGGTTTGACTGCACAGAGACCATAATAAATCATTTGCTTGCAGACTCATATAAAAACCCTATTAGTGAGTGGCAAGTGACAATAAAGCTGCATCTGGTGGGAGGCTTCATAGTGGCAAGTGAGTTGATGTGCGTCAATTGTACAGCTGCATCTGGTGGCAGGCTTTAAGTTAGAATAAGACACTTATTTTAGTCTGTGTGTAGCCTGCCCATTATTTTATTTACCACTTCCTTCCACGCTTCTTTCTTGCACTGTGCACTTGTCTCGCAGTCACAGTTTTGGTAAGCCCACAAGCTAACCCTAGCAACAATGAGTAAAAAAACAAACAACACTGGAAAGTTTCTTTGAACAGGGGGGAAAGACCCAATGATGAGACAGCAGAAGATGCTATGACTGCTGATAAAATGAAAGTTGCATTTAAAAGAAAATACCAAGAGTCTTACTTAAATTACAGGTTCATTGCAATAGGTGATTCACATTTTCCAAGCTGGCTTTGTATAATATGTGGTGACCTGCTATCCAGAGAAGTCACAAAAGCTTCAAAACTGCTTCACCACACTGAGACCAAGCACCCTGCATTAAAAGGCAAACCTTTGGAGTTTCTCTTTTTTTTTTTTAAAGAACAAAACATGAACATGAAGAACAGAAGCAATTATTAAAGGCCACCACATCATGAAATGTCTGTACTGAGAGCATCATTCTTAGTGGCTAACTGCATTCCTAAAGCTAAGAAGCCATTTACTATTGGTGAAGAGTTGATCCTGCCTGCTGCTAAGGACATTTACCATGAACTTTTAGAAAAGGCTGCAGTTCAAAAGGTGGCATGTGTTCCTCTTTCAGCTAGCACCATAACTAGATGAATTGATGAAATAGCAGAGGATATTGAGGCACAGTTGTTAGAGAGGACTAATGAGTCACTGTGGTATGCAATCGAGGTTGACAAGTCTACTGATTTTGACAACAAGGCAACAATGCTTGTTTGTGTGTGATATATTTTTCAGGAGGATGTGCACAAGGATATGTTTGATTTTTTTCATTTTTTTTTATTTCAGCATATTACGGGGTATAAATGCTTAGGTTACATATATTGCCTTTGCCCCACCCAAGTCAGAGCTTAAAGCATGTCCATACCCCAGATGGTGCGCACTGCACCCATTAGGTGTGAATATACCCATACTCTCCTCTCCGCTCCCACTTCCCCAACACCCGATGAATGTTACTACTATATGTGCACTTAAGTGTTGGTCAGTTAAATTAGTTAATACCAATTTGATGGTGAGTACACGTGGTGCTTGTTTTTCCGTTCTTGTGATACTTCACTGAGTAGAATGGGCTCCAGCTCTATCCAGGATAATACAAGAGGTGCTAGATCACCATTGTTTTTATGGCTGAGTAGAACTCCATGGTAACATATGGTATACATATACCATATGTATATGTATGCTATACATATACCACATTTTATTAATCCACTCATGTATTGATGGGCACTTGGATGTGGAGAGATAGGAACACTCATACACTGCTGGTGAGGATATGTGCATTTTTGTTGCCAACCAATACCACAGCTGCAGAACTATTCAAGTCTTTGAACGATCACATATCAGGAAAACTAAATTGGTCATTTTGTGTCAGTATATGCACAGACGGAGCGGCTGCTATGACTGCATGGCTTTCTGGTTTCACTACTCAGGTCAAGGAGATCGCTTCTGAATATGCATCTATGCACTGTGTCATCCATAGGGAAATGCTGGTTAGCCAAAAAATGTTGCCTGAACTAAACAACATTTTGCAGGATGTGATTAACATTATCAACCACATTAAAGTACACGCCCTTAACTCACATCTGCTTGTGCAGCTCTGTGAATAGATGGACTCAGAGCACACACATCTTCTCTTATACACAGAAGTGAGATGGCTTTCTAAAGGTAGATCACTGGCCAGAGTTTTCGAATTATGAGAGCCACTCCAGAGATTTAGAAAAACAGTCGCCACTGGCAGCACATTTCAGTGACACAGAATGGGTCGAAAAACTTGCTTACTTATGTGACATATTCAACTTGCTCAATGAACTCGATCTGTCACTTCAGGGGAGAACAACAACTATGTTCAAGTCGGCAGATAAAGTGGCTGCATTGGGGCGACGAGTGAACATTGGGATTTTTGACATGTTTCAAACATTAGCAGAGATTTTGAAAGAGACTGAGCCAGGGCCTTCTTTCTCCCAGCTTGTGCATGATCACCTATTTCTGCTTTCAAAAGAGTTTGAGCATTACTTCCCAAGTGTAAAAGAACCCGAACTGGGAAGGAATGGCTCCACGCCCCATTTGTGAATAAGCCAGGTGAATCAAGTTTGTCTGTGCTCGAAGAGGGTCAACTGCTTGATCAAAAATGACAGTGGCCTTAAAAATATGTTTGAGACAACTTCAAATCTTCATATGATCTGGATTAAAGTCAAGGCATAATATCCTGAAATTGCCACAAAAGCACTTCCAATATCTGATCTTTGTGAAGTGGTGTTTTCTGCAGTGACAGCAACCAAAATAAGATTACAGAGTAGACTGGACATAAACAATGCACTTCAGGTGTCACTGTCTCCCATCAACCCCAGATGGGACCATCTAGTTGCAGGAAAACAAGCTCAGGGCTCCCATTGATTCTGTATTATGGTGAGTTGTATAATTATTTCAATGTAATAATAATAGAAATAAAGTGCACAATAAATGTAATGCACTTGAATCATCCGGAAACCATCCCTCCCTGCACCCCTCCAGTACATGAAAAAATTGTATTCCAATTGTCCCTGCTGCCAAAAAGTTTGGGGACCGCTGGCATAAATAATTGTGGCACAATAATTTCAAATCCTTTTGATTCTCATTGTCTTTATCTGATAAATAAATATGTCAGACCAGACCAAGGCTCAACAAACTCAGCCCATGAGCCAAATCAAGCCTGCCTTCTATTTTTGTGATGCATAAGTTTTATTGGAATGCCCCTTAATCCACATATTATTTATTGCTGTATTCACACTATAAATGCAGAGTTGAGTATTTGAAACAGAGATCACATGGCCTACAAAACTTTCAATATTTACTATCTGGACCTTTACAGAAAAAGTTTGCTGACCTCTGAGCTAAATAAGCTTTTAGGTACCTTTTAGCTATTATATTCCATATTAAATGCTATTAAACATGGCCAGGCACGTAATTTGGAAAAGAAAACATGTTTATGTTTCCTAAGAATTCATTGATTCATTTTGCTAATCACAGATCATGGTGGCATATTTTTTCCCCAAATGCTTAGAGCTGCTACTCAAAATTTTGTAATCGTGTATGTGAATACACATAATATTTTCCAATTTTATCTAATAACAAAAGAATAATTAAATGACCAAATAAATTCTAAATAATCAGGAAGGCTGATTCATGACAGGGTTACCACAATTTGAGTTTTATAGGGAAGTAACTACATTTTCCTGGGAGAGCATCAGTGTGTTTTGCTAAGATTATACACAATAATTTATCTGTATTTACTTATCCAGACCCAGATCAATATTAGGTGGTCAATTATTGAACTATATACAAGAAGCAGAACTTGTCCATGATAATACCATCTATTAGATGGTGAAAATTATTTAAAAGTTCAGCAGTGTTTATTCCAATATTGATAATACATTCCTGGGAAGTTAGAGAAATGAGATGTGCCATAAAAATTGCTTGCTATAGAAAATGGTTTACTATAACAAAAATTGAAGTGATGGACAACAATAAGTCTGCAATTGGAATTACAGTTTTCAAAAATAATAAGATAGTAAGACCATAGGGCAAAGAAAAATAGGCATAATTCTGTGCGTTTAACTAGCAGTAAAAGTACTTTTATCTGTCTTTAGCTAATTCGGCAAACATTAGCTAAATATCCCGTATGTTTCAGCTGCCTTTTCTTTCAAGGCAATCCTTCAGTTCTGACTATCTGGCTATGATTGATTGCTTTATTGTTCAGCAAATATTTGTTCTGCCC
>RJWJ010013357.1:0-27530 GCA_004363605.1 Indri indri
TATGGTTTTCCACCTGTTTACGTCCTTTGCTATTTCTTTCCTCAATGTTTCATAGTTCTCCATGTAGAGGTCCTTTACCTCCTTAGTGAAATATATTCCTAGATACTTTATTTTCTTTGTTTCTATTATGAAGGGAATTGAGTCTTTTATTTGGTTCTCGGTATGACTGCTTTGGCATATATGAAAGCCTCTGATTTGTGTGTATTGATTTTATATCCTGAGACTTTACTGAATTCATTTATCAATTCCAAGAGCCTCTTGTTTGAATCCATGGGGTTTTCTAGGTATAATATCATGTCATCAGCAAATAGTGAGAGTTTGCTCTCTTCTATTCCCATTCGTATGCCATAAATTCCACTCTCTTGCCTAATTGCTGTGGCCAGGACTTCCAGCACTATGTTGAATAGAAGTGGAGATAGTGGGCAACCTTGTCTGTTTCCAGTTCTAAGTGGGAATGCTTTCAATTTTTCCCCATTCAGTATGATGTTGGCTGTGGGTTTGTCATAAATGGCTTGTATCATTTTTAGATAAGTGCCATCTATGCCTATTTTGTTAGGCGTTCTTATCATAAAAGGGTGTTGAATTTTGTCAAATGCTTTTTCCGCGTCTATTGAGACAATCATATGGTTTTTGTTTTTTCTTCTGTTTATGTGGTGAATTACGTTGACAGATTTGCATATGTTGAACCATGCCTGCATCTCTGGAATGAAGTCCACTTCGTCATGATGGATTATTTTCTTAATAAGCACTTGGATTCGGTTAGCTAGAATTTTGGTGAGAATTTTTGCATCTATATTCATAAGGGATATTGGTCTATAGTTTTCCTTTTTTGTTGCGTCCTTTCCTGGTTTTGGTATCAGGGTTATGTTGGCTTCATAAAATGTGTTGGGGAAGCATCCATCCTTCTCAATGTTGTGGAATAATTTTTGCAGGATAGGCACCAGTTCTTCTTTGTAGGTGTGGTAAAATTCGGGTGTGAAACCCTCTGGTCTGGGACTTTTCTTTTTTGGAATGTTTTTTATTGCTGTTTCAATTTCAGTCCTTGATATTGGTCTGTTCAGAAATTCTGTTTGTCCCTGGTTGAGCCTAGGGAGGCTGTGTGTTTCTAAAAATTTGTCCATTTCCTCCACATTTTCCAGTTTGTGTCCATAAAGGTTTTTATAATATTCATAAATTATATCTTGAATCTCCTTGGCATTGGTTGTAACTTCTCCTTTTTTGTTCCTGATGGAGCTTATCAGGGATTTTTCTTTTCTGTTTTTTGTTAGTTTAGCCAAAGGTGTGTCAATTTTATTTATTTTTTCAAAGAACCAACTTTTTGTTTTATTCATCTTCCATATAGTTTCCCTGTTGTCAATTTCATTTAGTTCTGATTTGATCTTATTAACTTCCCTTCTTCTGCTGGGTTTGGGGCTGGTCTTTTCTTCTTTTTCCAGTTCTTTTAGTCAATTCATTAGGGTGTCTATTTGTGATCCTTTTGACTTTTGGATATAGGCATTTATGGAAATAAACTTTCCTCTCAGGACTGCTTTGGCTGTGTCCCACAGATTTTGATAACTTGTATCACCTTTGTCATTTAGGTCAAAGAATCTTTTGATTGGCATCTTTACTTCCTCTTTTATGAAGGAATCATTCAGCAGAAGGTTGTTCAATTTCCATGACTTTGTGTAGGGATGAGAGTTTCTGTTGGGGTTGATTTCTATTTTTACTCTGCTGTGATCTGAGAGGATGCATGGTATAATTTCTATTTTTTTAAATTTTTTGAGACATGCTTTGTGTCCTAGAATATAGTCAATTTTAGAGAATGTCCCATGAGATGATGAGAAGAAAGCATGTTCAGTGGTTTTTGGGTAGAATGTCCTGTAAATGTCAGTCAAGCCCATTTGTTCTAGAGTTCTGTTTAAGTCCCTTATTTCTTTGTTAATTTTCTGTTTGGAGGATCTGTCCTGTGCTGTCAGTGGGGTGTTGAAGTCTCCGACTATTATGGTGTTCTTGTTTATCAATTTGTTTAGATCAAGTAGAGTTTGCTTTATGAATCTGGGTGCACCTAAGTTGGGTGTATACATATTTAGAATTGTGTCTTCTTATGGAACTATACCCTTCACCATTATATAGTGACCCTCTTTGTCTTTCATTACTTTTGTTGATTTAAAAACTAAGCTATCTGAGATCAAAATTGGCACACCAGCCTTCTTTTGACTTTCATTTGCTTGAAATATTGATTTCCACCCTTTTACCTTGAGTCTAAATGCATCCTTGCAGGTTAGATGCATTTCCTGGAGACAGCAGATGCTTGGCTTGTTTTTTTTTTTTTTTTTTTTTTTTTTTTTCATCCATTCGGCCAGCCTATGTCTCTTGAGAGGGGAGTTCAAGCCATTCACATTTATTGAGAGAACTGATAAGTGAGGTGAATTACTGTTCATTCTGTTGGGTTGCATTTTGTTTATGCCAATTTTTTAAGATGATTCAATTCAGAACTTAAAAATGGAGAAACAACAAATATTTTTGACTGAAATGTTGTATTTTTCCTTGATCTGAAAATTAATTGAGCTGCCAAATTTAATAGCACATAATCCAGCTATTTTCTTTCAATTGATGAATGAACAAATAAAAATATGAAAAATGTAATTATTCTCCCCCAATCCCTTGATTTTAAGTTGCTTTGTTCATAGTCTCTTACTTTGCATTGAGCCTGTTTCTGTTGGGAGTGAGCGGGATGGGGAGCTTTAAAGGGAAGGTCATAGGAACAAATTTTGCATCCATCATTCAATATTTGAACAGTCTTCAGATTCAACAAAGCACTGCAGATTGAAACAACTTTCCTTTAACTAGTTCAGGAATGAAAATCTGAGTCCTGGCCTTCCAGTTAAAGAAAAAAAGACATGCTTTAGACTTTCAAGGCATGAAGGCACTCAAGGAATATACAATTAAACATTATTTTTTGTAGATGTAGCCTAGCCATAATTCCAGTTGATCTTCCACTTGCTAAAGTATCATTTTCCCAGATTTTAGTGTTCTTTTTGAGTCAAAATAAAATCAATCCTACACTTCAGCTCTTGGAAAATTTTTGTTTTTCCCACAATAGATGTGTTTTCTGAATTCTTATTATAAGTTAATAAAATGAATTATAAAGTAGTAAGAGATAATAATGCCTTTCATTTATATTTTCTTTCCAAGCACTCAGTCCTTGGTATCTGCTACCACAACTGTCTTTACAACATCCCTACAAAGTAGAAAAGGAAGAGTATTTTCTCCATTTCCAGATAATATCTTACCTATGCATAATGTTTTATGGTTTATAAAACATTTTACATACATTGTTTCATTTTGGTTCTCACCTATGCAGCACCCTATGATACACGTGAGACAATTGGGTATCATTTTCTTCAATTTATATGTGGAAATACTAGAATTCAGAGAGGTGGTCTGCCTGTGTTCTACACTTAGGACATGAAAGAGCTGGCTTTTCTGGACCTATAACTTTGCACTGCTGGGATACAGAAAGATTAGGTGAATTTTTCTATATCTCATAAGAAGACATATCAATAGTCTTTACATTTTTCCTTAGAGCATTACTTTGTTTTTCTTGGGTTACATTTTTTTCAACGCCATTATTTTGTCAAATATACTGTGAAGTACCTGTTAGATTTTATGTATTAGGAATAGCCCTGTTTGTTTCATTCCCTACAGAGCACTGGAGCAGTTGTTGGATTTGGGGATTATTTTCTTCTTTGGTTGTACATTTCGAAAGCCTTGTGTAACTCTCAAAGGATGCTGTTAAACACAGAATAAATATTGAATTGTCTCTCTATCCTCACAGTCTTCATGGTGGCAAATAAATGTTTCTATGAAGGGGTTTGCTTGCTGAAGACCCACAAGTGGTGGTTAGAAAGTATCCACAAATTAAAGGCAATGAAAGATCACTAACCACAAGTAATAGATGTTTTTAAAAAATGTGAAGTACATAAAATAGTTTTTATATTCACATATATTCTGGACTCTAACCAGATAACTACTTTATAAGTGTTTTCTCAGTTATGAGCAGTCGTATGCATACAAAGAGGCTTTCATAACAACAATCTGTGTAAGATAAATATTATCACTAATTACATGATTTCTTTTAATTTCTAACATTAGAACAGTGTTAATCTATAAAAACAAATCTTAAATTTTTTAATCCCTTAAAGTTTCTGAATCAGTAATCATTCTGAAAGACTTTCCTGATCTTAATAAAAAAAAAAAGAAAAAGAAAAATAAGAACAATTGATTCAGCATTGGAAATCATTTCATTATGTAGGTGACATGAATGTGTAATTTCCATAGTTCACAGCTCTTCTCTTCATTTGAAAATCATCACTTATGTAATGGGTACACACTATATGTCCCGTTATCCTTTTTGGGGAAAGTCAAGATTGACATGCCAGAAATGCTAGTCAATGCCAGGGTGGGATTCTGAAGGCTGGGTATTCTCAGAATAGCTGGAGAAAGACAGAAACCAAATATTTGCTCATTTCCCACTAAGAATGTGTGCCTCCCTCCTTTCTGCCTAATAAAAACCAACTGCATGTTTCAAGGCTCATTTCAAAACCCTTTAGGAACTGTTGTCTCCTTTCTGTAAAATCTGCTCCTTTGCTTACTCCTGTTGATTCTGTATCTTCATTTTCTGACATTCATCTCCATTAACAATGTTCTAGCCTAAGCCTTTATTACTTTTCTTTGAGATTATAGCAATAGCATCTTAAATGTTTCCTTCCTTCACTCTGTCTCTCCACCAATCCCATTTGCAAACATGTACAGCTTGGTCTTCCTAAAGAGCCACTTAAGAATATGTCATTATTCTGTTGACAATTTTTCATTGACTGCTCTTTACCTATCAAATAAAGTAATAATCACTGAATCTTGCATTTTATAGTCTTCTATGAGCTGGTACAACTTGCCTCTTCTTAACCGAAAATCTCTCACGTGTGCTATGCTCCAGCAGAACAGAGAAATTTTGATATCATCACAGGCCCTGAGCTTTCATCAGCCTTTCTCAGTTTCTGAAATTCCTCTTCTTGCATCTGAGTCTTATCTGATTTTCAAAGCCCCATATGAACATCAGCTTTCCAGGTACCTTTTCTGAACCTCCATTTCAATATATCTTCCTGTGTTCCTATATTCATTACTCTTTGCCTCAATACTTTTGTGTGTGTGCAAGAGAATCACTACATTTTCAAGGGTCAGATTTCCTAATGTTTAATTCCTGGCTATTTATGTGACCTTGAGCAGGAACTAATCCTTGGTGCCTCAATATTATGTATGGGGAGGGAAGAAAGACTAATAGTATCAACTTCACAAGAGTGTTGTGAAGATTATGGGTTAATATGTAAATAATTTTAGAAAATGCTCAACAAATGTTAGCTATTATTGTGTGTATCTTTTCTCTCCTAATATACTAAAACCTTGGGATGGGACTTCAGGTTACTAATCATTGCATCTCACCATAGTGAAGGAATACATGCCAGGGTTTGACACATATATATTGACATAAGTTGGATAAACATACATGTTTATAAAGTTCTATTATGTGTTTTCCAGATTCTTAGATAGCATCAGAATGTCATACAGGACTACAGTTTACTGATGCTTTCAGCATCTTTCCTCTTTCCCCTTAAGATGCAGAAGGGATGATTAATGGGACTTCAAGTGGATGACCCAATATTCCCCATAAGAAAACTTTCCATTCTTGATGAATGTGGGAGGGGTAATCCTTGCCCATTCTGTTTTTCCAAAGGGTTAGAAACATTGGTAGTAAGGAGACATAGGAGAGGAGACATGGACAGTAGGTCCAGGGAAATCTCATTCCACAGTTGCGTTTACCTTTTTCTTGAAAATGCTCTTTGAGTAATATGCATTCCTGAGCAGGAGAAATTAGGAACTAACAGACTGTGTGCCTAATGAGGACCCTAAATACCTTGAGGAACCTCTTTATCTACCATTTGACTATGTGCCTTCAAGGAAGTAGGAGACTGACTCTGGATTGCACATTGAAATTCATTAAAAGGATTGGCTACAGAATCAGAAAGTCAACATTCAAAGGCATATGGTATTTATTTAGGGGATTCTTAGACTCTGATGTGTAACATTAATCCAGGCACAGACAGAATGAAAAGCATGATTTTTCCAAATGGCATTAATGTCTAAAAACCAGCTTTATAAATACTGAATTACTCATAAACATGGAATACGTGTATTTTTTCTGGAGTATTTACCTTTAGCATCTAAAGTTTCATAAGAAAGAACATTTAAAATGGATACATTTTTGTTACATCTATGGTTCCATATATATGTATGTTAAGTTATAAAGACTTTAATTTTTACTAAAATACTAAAGTTTTCCTTTCATATTGATAATTTGTTTGTTCCCATGTGTAAACAAAGAGTTTCTTTAGCCTGATCTTCAGCTTCTATCATTAATAGTAATGAATATTGTAGTATATACTCAGAAAATGGTAGCTCTTTTGCTGAGTGTATACTACATGACTGATATTTCAATGCTCAAAATAAGCCCACAGGGTAGGTATTATTAATATTATTCCTGTTTCAGAGGTGAGGAAATGAAAGCTCAGTATAGCTGAATAGTTTGTCAAAAGTCATGTCATTAGCAAGCAGCAGGGCCAAGACTCAAGTTCACATCTTTCTTATCACAAAGCCGCTCCACCTAGGACTAGTTCATAAATTTAAGCTTACAGAACTTTATAAATTTTTCTTATAAGGTTTATTGCACTTGAAAATGTTTCAAGTTTTCTTCTGTTGGCATGTTAGTCTAACTTTTGATTCCCCTGCCACATGCTCAGGACTGTGTCCTGCCTTCAGCCAACAGCCTTAAATGGGGACTATTTATAAGAAGTGTTCTGCAATAGCTTCCTGGGGACCTAGGTATAAATATGACAAATTACCCTATACACATGTTTCCTAATGCTGAGCCTTTTTCTTTTGTCTTACTTTCTTCAATGATACTATATTCTCAGAATGATTGGGTACCCCAATCTTAGTCAAAGTAACAAGAAAAGATATTTGCTGGGAGAATTTCCTAGACATGCTTAGCTCTCCTGAGGGAGAGTGTCCTCTCCATCTCCTCAAAGACCTTTCTCATGAGTCGCAAATATTATGAAAAATATTTTACTCTGCAGAGAAAAGCAGTCAAAGTTGAGGACATGCTACTTAAGTTATATAAAAGCAATGGTTGCACAACTATGTCCATAGCAGCATAATTAAAAATAACCAAGATGTGAAAGCAACCCGGGTGTCCATGAACGGATGAATGATCAAACAATATGTGGTATATACATGCAGTGGCATATTATTCAGCCTTGAAAAAGAAGGAAATTCTGCTACATGCTGCAATATGGATAAATTTTGAAGACATCGTGCTCATGAAATAAGCCAGTCACAAAGACAAATACTGTCTGATTCCATTTACATTAAGTATCTAGAATAGTCAAATTCATAGAAATAGAAAATAGAATGGTAGTTGCCAGGGCCTGGAGCTAGAGAGACAAATGAAGAGTTGTTGTTTAATTGCATAGAATTTCAGTTTTGCAAGATAAAAAAGTTTCTAGTGATTGGTTGTACAACAAGGTGAATATACTTACCATTACTGAACTGTACACTTAAAAATGGTTAAGGTAGTAAATTTTATGTTATGTGTATTTTACCACAATAAAAAAACCACAATGGTAAATGTATAAGAAAGGTGGTTATGGGAAATTTTTGAGATTTCAGTGTATAAGGAATGAAGACATTTGGAGAATGTAGAACAATGTAAAAAATGGTACCAACTACTAATTCTCATGCCCAAAATGATTTCCTACCTTGCCCTGACATCTATTCTTAATTCTCTGGTTTAAGGAGACAAACAAGAAAAAATATATACTCAAACATCTAGGATTTCATACACTATTTTACATGAATTACTTGGATAATTGTCAAAATCCTTCACACTATTTTACAAACCTTAAAAGTCAGATAGATGGCTTTCTCTCAACTACATTTCAATTAAACACATCAAATGGTTTTCTTTGAATTAGCACTAAATTAAGTCCTTTTCATTGAGTATATTCTGCCATTGGAACTTTGTCGTATTTATTTAGTATTTTATTGAAAAAAATATTTCATAAGATGATTATGTTTCTTTCTTATTCTGTGATATAAATATTTGCTAGCCTATTGTATATACAACAAAGATATAGAATGGTACATTGGAATAGGAAGGCAACCAGAAGTTCAGGCCTGTATTTCTTAGCTCTCCCTCTGGGTAACTCTGAAAAATATCCTAAAATCTCTAGGCCTCAGCAATATGAAAGAATTCATGTAAATCAGGGGTCAACAAACTTTTTCCTGTAAGAACTAAATAGTAAATTTTTAAGCTTTATGGGAAGAGAGTCAAAATGAAGGATAACAAGAGAAAACAGCAAAAAAAAAAAAAAAAGAAAATAAATCTCTACAAGTTTTTAACTGATGAAATTTGAAATATAATAATTGAGTGCAATTTTCGTAATGCATGTTTATTAATGAGAAGAATGGAATCCTCTTTTTTGAGAAACATTTTGCTTAATTTGAGTTCAAAGTTAGTGTTCCTTAATGTTAAACTAATTGCAATTGCTCATTTGTAAAAACCATTTTTAGCTCATGGGCCATATAAAAACCAGCACTGGACTAGACTTGCTCCATGGGCTATAGATTGCCCACCCATGTTCTAAGCTCTAGATAATTTCAGAAGTCTTTCCCCACAATAAATGTCATGTTTTCCGCCTCTTTTGCTGGACTTAACTCCTTTGCTCAATTTCTAAATGTTGGTATGTTCCAGGGCTCTCCTTTCCTTTCCAACTAGACTTTCTTCTTGCATTAGCTGATCTAGCCCCATGGTTTTAAAAACCATTTACACATGACAATTTCCAAATTTTTATCTGTACAGTTGACCTCTCTACTGTAGGCAATACTTATATAACCAATTGCTTCCTTGCCATTTTCCCATGATGTCTAAGAGGTACCTCAAATGAAACAGTTCCTAAAATTGTCCCCCACCTTGATCTTCTTCTCTGTAAATGATGATTTCACCCACCCAGTTACTGAAGTAAAAAATCTAGGAACCATCCCAGATCATACCCTGAACCCTTCCCACACCAACCAATCCATCAGCATTTGTTTGAGTATCTCTCATACAAGGAGAAAAGCAATCAGAGTAGAGAAGCTATATAGCTGTGTTCAACACAAAAATATCCAGAAGTATTCTGGCTATAAAGCAATTATAAATGTTATCAAATCAGCCCCCCAAACAAAGCCAGAACATCCACTTCCCATAATCTTCATTAATATTACTTTAGCTCAGGCCATCATCATCTCTTAACTGGACTATTGCTCTTGCTTCTTAATTGGTGTTTCTATTTCCATTTTCAACTCCAAACCCATCCCTCCACTCCATTCTTTACAGAGCAATCAGAATGATCATCTCAAAATACAGTCAAATGCTGTCACTCCCTGCTTTAAGGTTTTCCATAGCTTCCCACTTTTTAATTTGACATATTTTATTTCTGTTTACTATGTTCCTGGAACTATCCTCATTGCTGGGGAGATGGCCATGAATAACACAGACAAAAATCCCCACCAAATGTAACTTACATTCTTATGAGGGGACATAGGCAATAACCCCCCCCAAAAGTAAATTAGGTAGTATTTTATATAGTGATAAGTGCTATGGAGAAAAACAGAACAGGGATTTAGACAAGGAGATTGGCAAGAGGAAGAGTTGGAACTTTAAATAGGGTGGTCTTGAAAGACCTCCTTGTGAAGGTGCTTTTTATTTATTTATTTATTGAGACAGAATCTCACTCTGTTGCCCAGGCTAAAGTGCCATGGTATCAGCCTAGCTCATAGCAACCTCAAACTCCTGGGCTCAAGCGATCCTCCTGCCTCAGCCTTCTGAGTAGCTGGAACTACAGGCATGCACCACCATGCCCAGCTAATTTTTTCTATTTTAGTTGCCTGGCTAATTTCTTTCTATTTTTAATAGAGACAGGGTCTCACTCTTTCTAAGGCTGGTCTTGAACTCCTTACCTGAAGCGATCCTCCCGCCTCGGCCTCCCTGAGTGCTAGGATTACAGGCGTGAGCCACCTCACCCAGCTGAAGGTGCTTTTTGAGTAAAGACCTGAAGGAGATGAGGCAGCAACCACGTGTGGTTTGGGGGAATAGCATTCTGGGAAGGATAAAGAGCAACTGTAGGGGAACAGCAAAAAGCATAGTAAGTGAGGGGGTGAAAATCAGAGATGGAGTTAGAGAGAGGACAGAGGCCAGGTTATGGAGGGCCCGATAGACAGTGTGCTGTTGAGCAGGAAAGAGGCATGCTGTGGCTTAGGGTTTAAAAGGAACAAGGGGTACCATGGTGAGGATTATCTGAAGGAGAACAAGGGTCCAGGTGACCCTTGTTAGACCAGTTAGAACGCTACTGCAGGCCAGGTGTGGTGGCTCACACCTACAATCCTAGCATTCTGGGAGGTTGAGGTAGGAGGCTCGCTTGAGGTCAGGAGTTTGAGACCAGCTTGAGCAAAAGTGAGAACCCCGTCTCTACTAAAAATAGAAAAAATTACAGCATGGTGGCGTGTGCCTGTAATCTCAGCTACTTGGGAGGCTGAGGCAGGAGGATCGCTTGAGCCCAGGAGTTTGAAGTTGCTGTGAGCTAGGCTGATGCCATGGCACTCTAGACCAGGCAATAGCATGAGACTCTGTCTCAAAAAAAAAAAAAAAAAAAAAAAAGCAAAACAACAACAACAACAAAAAACCTCTAATGCACTGCTTTAGGTGAGGTATTAGAATTGGATGAGCTGAAAACATGCTCAGCTTCTGTGAGGTGGGGCAGAGAGGAATCAAAGATGATTCCAAGGTTTTTAGTCTGACTGACTGAAAGACTGGCTTAGTCTGAGGGAAAAAAAGGTTTGGGGGGAAATATCAGGAACTTGGTTTGGGAGGGAGTGCATTTGAGATCCACATGGGACATCCAAGCAGAGATGCCAAGTAGCTGGTTGGATATTTAAATGTAGTGCTCAAAGGAGAGGTAGAGGCTAGAGATATAATTTTGGTAGTCATTCAGTTACAGATGTTATTTGAAGCCATGAGACTAGGGAGATCATCAAGGAAGTGAATGTAAATAGAGAAGGGAGGAAGTCTGAAGACAGAGCCCAGAGACACTCCAATGTAGACTGGGAGATGAGGAGCCAGCAAAGGAGACTGAGAAGTAGCCAGTGAAGGTGAAGGCAAACCAGGAGAGTATGGTATCCAAAAGCCAAGTAACAAAGGGTTTCCAGGAGGAAGGAGAAATTAACAAGGTCAAATGATGTATACAAATTGAGTAAAAGTAGAATACTTTCTAAGCAGAGTATATTCTAAATTCTTTTTACCGGACCTTGAATTCACCTACACAAACTGATCTCCTTTACCTGTCTGCTTTCATCTCTTAATACCCTCTCTTCCTCAAGATGGTCTGGCCCTGTTTTCCTATCCAACTTTCCCACATTCACTCTACCCTCACCAGGTCGGCCTTCTGTTTTTCCAGTACATCCGTATTTTGTCCTAGCTGTTGCTCCCACTGCCTAAATGTTCTTTTCCTTCATTATTACTTCATACCATTACAGTTTATTTTCACAGTCACCCAGTGTGCAATACTAATTACCCTGATATTATTTCCATCTCTTTCCAGTCATTCTTTCTTACCCCACTTTGTCCTATTCACTTTACATAATTTTTAACATCACAAAATTAACAGTTTTTTGTTTGTCACCCCGCCTAAGAGCAAGGATCTAGTGACTATTTTGTTCTCTGCAGTACCCTGGGCTAGAACAAGGACTAATATAGTAAGCATTCAATAAATATTTACTGAACAAGCTAATTAACCTCTACTTCAAAAACTTAACAAAATTGTATGTAAAACATACCCAAACACTGCCAAATAATTCCAAATTGAGATGTACAGAGGAAGAAATCGGGGATGTATTTTTATTTGATGATGCTAGAAAATATTTTTTCAAGTGTTATCTGTAAAAGTAATAGTATCATCTTCATACAAGTCTAGTGTATAGTAGACACACCTTGATTATTTATTGAAAAGATGTTGAAATAAATGAACATAGAAATCTTTAATTAAGAGTAGCTGGGATAGTCAAGTAAATTTTTTCATCCACTGATTTCCTACCATCCTTCTTAAGAGGATTTTCTTTTAAGAGATCCAAAGGAACACTACTTATCTTTGGAAGCTTTAAAAAAAAAAAATCTCTCTAATGAAATTCAGGCAATGAGTAGAAATAGGGTTTGGGCAGGCTTTGCGTTTGATAATTTGGTGAGCTCTTTCATCTTCCTTCTGCAGTCTTTCGCTCATTGTTTGTTGCTGCTAAAGCAGTAAATGTTGTTTGTCTTCCTTGCAAAACCAAGGGTAGGAAACTTTGAAGTGTTTTCTGTTGCTTAATGTCACCTACTGTTCCTGTCAGCAAACTGAGATAAACCTGATGGACTGAGGTGTCTGGTCTAATTCCTTTATTGACACATAGTCCTGTCTTCAAACACCAGTGTAAATGAATAAGTACTGAGATAGTAATGTGTCAGTAATAGGCTGCCAGATAAATGCCATTGTTTACGTACGGATCCCTGCTTCCTAAGGCCCAAACAGCTCAAAAATCTTACAAATTAGCACCTCACTGAGATCAAAGAATTGTCTTTTCTTTCTGCAATTACCTACTTGGAGAGCTGAGCCAGCCAATGAGACTAGTTTAAGCTGTCTCTCTCTAGCCCAAATCTTTCTTTTAAGGAGAACAAATGGTGGAATTATGCACTGTTTCAGGAAGAGGTGGTTAAGAATAGGAGCTTTTACTTATTTTGCTCTATTAGAGCAAGGGGATTTTGCATTTTAATTTTTATGTTAATCCACTATCCCTTCCCCATTATAATTCTTTATATTGAAAATCAGTGGAAAGAGCCATGTTCATCCTTAACAAGTTTTTTGAGATCAGATTAAAATTCAGATTACAAAAATAAGAATGGGGTTTTGAATTCATGGCCCCATAGCACCCACATCTTCAAACAAAATATGAGAAAAAATTAGTATTTTCTGAAGGAGTAATAATTTAGACTACAAATCTTCAAATTTTATTCTTAGTATATCTTAAAAAGAAAAGTATACCATTAGTTTCTCTTAATTAAAAACATAAATAAATTAAAAGTACATCACTTCACAACTCTACTTGTTGACCAAAGTTCCTTGCCTTGAAGCACGTTCCAGCTCCATTAACCTATGCGCAAAATGGCATTGTTTATTTGAAGACATTGAGAGATAAGATGGGAGAAGTTCTTTACAGGGAGTAACTGACTTTACGCTATTTAGTAATCTTGCCTTTCGTATTAGTCATACAAACTAGAGACAAGAAATCAACTGGCCAAACCTTATCATAGCTTCGGACAATATCGGCTTATTTATAAGAAAGACAAGATTCCTAAAGTCAGGCTTTATCTTTTATGTTAATGAAGAAAATCTGCTTTCAAATTCTAATGTTACAATGACTAATCTTGTCTTTATTCAAAGTCTTGACTCCTATGGGTGAGTGGTTTACAGAAATAAAAATTGATGTGAAAAGTAATTACCTGGAATAATAACATTGGAATCCTTTTTTCATACATGTGTTTTACTTCACTTATTCACATCCATGGTTTTTAAAGGGACATTAAATGCACTCCTTATGCCAAAAGGTTCATGAAAATGAATTGAACTAAAGGCAAACATTTAATATAATTTGTCTCATTTTCCTAAAGCTTTTTCTTACAGGAAAAATTCTAGTGTCCTTGGGTTCAAGGCTAAAGTAAGACTCCCTCCCAGAATGCTACAATCTCCAAGTTTGAGGAATGCTGATAACTCCAACCTACAAAGACCAGCTATGGAATCACCAACACTGAGGCAACTCCAGAAGAACTCTGGTAACTATCATATAAAACAAGGAGGCTTCTTCAGTAGCCCATGAAATTTATTCAACTATTTATTACATTTATTCCCTTAATATCTCTGTGAACTTCTGATCTTAAATTAAAAGATGAGAAAAAAAGTAGAAAAGTTAAAACAGTGCAGGTTAATTAAATGCCAGAGTAACTTCTCAAACGGTATGTATTCATTGTGAACAATTTTCGCCAGAGAAACATCAACTTGTGGCCAAAACAGCAACCAGCAAAATAACTATATTGACTGTTTTAACTATTAATGAAGAGGAGCTTGCATAGTAGAAATGATAGGGCATAGTATTTGAAGGTGGAACACCTAACAAGGTTTGAGTCTCAGCTTTGCTGCTTTTAATATAACTGATTGAGGCAAGACTTTTAAATAAATATAGCCTCAACTTTCTCATATCTATTTTAACATAACATGCTACATCCTTCTATATTATAGTTACTGTGAAGATCTAATCACAATGAAATATATTTATATATGTTTTTCTGCTGATAGAACTTTTGCCATAGAGGGTGGTCCATTTGGTGTCAACAGAGCTTAAAGAAGATCTGCTGCTGGCAAGTGAATTATACTAATAAGTCTGAATTATTAAAAATGAAGCCTGCCTTTACCAATCTATATAAAGAAGAAAGTTATGAAGCATGGAAGGGAGACTCTCCTTTCATATGTGCACTCAATCTTACTTTCCCTGAAATAGAGATTATGATACTCTACCAGCATTTCTCAAACCTCAGTTCTGGCCTAGAAATTGAAGGGAAGAGGTCCAAGGACGCATGAACTGAAAGCTCCAATGAGTGCCCGAATGCACACTGTGGAGTCATAGATGTTATTTTGTAAAATTATCTTCCCATTTAGACTTCGGGCAGTTAGATGTCAACCAGTGTAAACTTAGACCCTTAATTACTAGAGATCTAGTAGATCTCTAGAGTAATAAAATAGCTAGAGTAATAATGGCTCTGAGGCTAACAAGCCATGAAGTGGACATTTCCACCTTCCATTTTTATTAAGACTATTAGGAAAATACGACAAGTCCCTGTGCTTTCCTATTATATTTCCTTTTGGTCTCTGTAACAACAACAACAACAACAACAACAACAACAAAAAAAAATACAGTGACAGGTAAATTTTGGTCTATGACAATGTTCATTTCTCTTTTCTAAGTAATAGTGGAAGAAGAAGGAAGGCAAACTTTTGATGCAGCTCGGTAAATGAGCAACCTGGAACGCCCTTGCCTGAATCCAGTGCTTACATAAGCTCATGAACACACAGCGGCCAGCCTAGGTGCATGTGTCAAACTTTGCTGAAGCCCTGAAAGCACCTGTTGTGAAGAGCTGGAAAAAGGTCTTGGCAACCAAAATTATGTTGATTTTTGTCACCTTTTTGAGCAAATATCCTTTGCAGATCAATAGTCCAATGGTTTCTTTTAAAGAATGTTTTCTTTTGAATTTCCTTTCCTCCCAACATAGTTTCAAAAAACTAGTCCATTAAAAAAAATATTCCTTTTCATGGAGTAGAAGACAATCCTCATAGTGGTTACATGCTCAGGATCCAAGATGCCAATTTTTTTTTCTTTTTCTGCTAGTCTCATATTCAGTTAATAGTCTTGAGACTGAGAAAAATACATTACCTTCTCTATTGCAAATTTAGGTATTATCAACACAATATGAAACAGCATTAAAACTCATGTCAGTCTTCAACCCTGTTGGGAAAAATAATTAATTCTAAAATGTACTTTTTCGGTTACTTTAAAAAATTGAATTTAAAATCTAAATATTAAAATTTACTTTTTAGTCAAAATATCAGGAAGTTTGTTCTTTATAAGTACTGAGGGATCATTGTTAAACAAAATTTACAGCAAGTGTGCTTGTCAGTATTCTTCTATAAGAGATATCCAGAATTATTGACCAGAAAAAAGGAGGGGAAAATGCATGTTTGAAAGCAAAGGATCCTGTTTTTTTCCAGAGGGTACTGAAAACTCATTCTTCTTCATGAGATGAGACAAACAACCCTCTCTCTGGTCTCTTCTCTACTGTGATTAATTTCTTGGTCTAAGTTATTTCCCAAACCAAGAGTGGACTCTCTCCTGCGTCTCTGTTGACTTACCTGGCCACCAACAAAGGAAGGTTACTAGTTTCTTGGAATCCATATAATTATACTCTTGTGGGCACTTGCAAGGAGCCATCAGCTCTGTTCTTGCACACCCCACTTCTAGGCTGGCCTCCATCTGAGGGTGGAAAGAACTGAAAAGAAAACATTTCTTGACCTACTTTAGTACCTAATAAATCAAACTTTTTCCCTTCAAATAACACCCACATTCCACCTGTTCATAAGTGCCAAACTAAATCAAGTCTAATTTCACTCTCTTGTTTACTTCCTATATAATTGCAATTAGTATTCTTTTCATATTAAAATTTTGGCAAATAATATGTCACCTACATTTGTTCCTACACACGATGTTAGGGAATAAAAAATTTAGGAAAATCAGACCTCCAATACTCTTGACCAGAAGTTTAACCAGAATGTTCTCTTAGTGCTGCTAACTAAATATTTATTGATTTATGTGCTTAAGTAATACCTCTCTTTTGAAAAGAAAACTTGAGGTAGTTCTCTATACACACACACATGCACACACACATACATACACACACACATGCACACCCACCCCCCCTGCCCAGTGGAAGAAAAACAGAAAAATCTGTGGAAACTAAAATAATAAGAAAAATTAGAAAAAAAATTTGGGCCGAGTAAGATGGCTGCCCACAGTGCCGGTCCTAGGGTACCGTGAGGTTCCTACATGTGGCTGGTAATTTTGAAATGAGTTAATGTTGGTAATTTTGAAATGGATTATGCTAATAACCCAGGAAAACACATTTTGAAAGCACGATCAGGCATGAGACTAGCCTTGTTGGCCAAAATAACACAACTTTGAGAGAGAGCTCAATTGTTCCTGCTCCTGTGATACATGAGGAATTTTTCCCATGGTTCCTCATGAAATGGACATGGTGATTATTAGCTATTTGTAGGAATCAAGACATCTGGGAAGGAGGTGAGAAAAAAATTGACAGCATTGCAAAATTTGAGGGAATGGATGATTTGTCATTATCATATTTAATAAGAGCTTTTAGTGATTAATGAGACTGAGATGCCTGGTCACCTGCGTATGTGCACTTGATTCCAGGAGTGGTGGAGTCTGGCAGTTCGTATAGGAGCTAAATTCATAGGAATGGAGTTTCCTGCCTAGAGCCTTGAGCAATATTTATTGCAAATTCATCATATTAGTCCCCTGTGTAGCAAGTAATTATATTTAGTTCTTATTTATTTTTGGCTTTCCGGAGCTCTCTCAAATAAGAGACCTAAATGCTTGGATTTTAAGAACTTTCCATGCTCCCCCAATCATAATACATGGAGAAGGGGTCAGGGATCTAGGGGGTAGAAGAGTAATTCGTGCTACATTCTAGAGGATGGCACTTTGGAACTTAGTGATACAGAAGACAGATTTGAGTACAGTTGTTTGGCCGTCACCTGTCCTATTTACAATAGAGGACTCAATTTGATAGCATACCTAATGATATGAAAAAGGGGCTTATTGGTACTGAGTGCCTTCTATGTGCAAGCTACTAGGTAAACATCAATATGTCTTCCAAGAGCAGATGGAAGTTTTGAGAGCCCCAAAGCTTATATAATTGGGGGGCAAGGAGGCTTCAAGAAAATTATGAATATAAAATTAGGTATAGGGCTGTGCATACAGCCAATGCAGGAGAGGTGAAGTGTTAGCTTCACTAACTTCACGGAAAATTATCTCTGATATTTCCTCCTCTAATCCTCAGAGGAGCCAATGATATGGATAATACTCTTTCCATTTGGCGTATGACAAAACTAAGATCCGATTATCATTATTGACAAATTTTGCAAACAAAAATATAGGACTTTCAGTTAAATTTGAATTCTAGATATACAACAGATAATTTTAATGTGAATATGTTCAAAATATTTTTTACACTAAAAATATTTGGGATCTAGCCTTCAAATTTAACTTAGTATCCTGTATTTTCTCTGGTAACCCTACCAATGTTATACATCCAGGTTTTTAAACCCATTTGTTGGAGAAAAAGCTCAAATGTATTTCATTCCATCTCTATTATAGTTATCACATGCTCAACAATTACTAAGCACAATAATTTTCTCCTTAAATGAAAATAACATTTGCATTAAAATTTTTATTGTTTAAATAACTGAAATTATATAAATACTCTACTTCTTAAAGACTTACTTTTAATTAGACAAATAATAATAGCTATATAGAAAAAATTTAAATACAAACCAAAAAAAGGAAAACAACTCTTATAATCCTCTCTTTTACAGATAACTTCCTTTTGTTATTTAGTTTATATATCCTTTTGACTTTTTTTTTTTAAATAAATGGCTATGTGCTTTTAAAAAAGAATTGGGCGCTATACACCCTTTTAAATACAAACAGACTTAAAAAAAAAAAACTTTATTTTCTTTGTGTTTGGCCTAGTATGTAATGATAGAGATTTGGCAATCAATTATCAGGATTTGGATTGCAAAAATCAGCAAGCAGAATACCAGATGTGAAACCTTCCCACAGAAATTCTACTTCTTTTGAAGTGTGAGATTAATGATCTATATCAGATGGCTGGCCCTATTGGAGTCAGACCTAATGTGAAGCATTTCAGATGGCTCCTGGATGATACAGGTATGACTGATAAAAAGTCCTTCAGAATTGAGATAAATTGGCTTGATCTCATCACTATCTCATAGAGCAAGGAAGGCAAGAAAAACAAAGTTCCTTGACTGATGATTTAAGTTCTTATTGCAGATTTAAAATAAAATAAATCAGTGACTCTTTCAGTAGGAATATATGTCAAACTCCTCTACCAGAATTGTCACCTAATATATATGCATAAAAGAGTTAGGTTTTCTTTCAGAGGAGAGGGAAATAGACAAAAAAGAAAGATAGTTTGTCATGAATGTAAGACTTCTGAGAAACCTGAGAGTCAAGTCAGCTTTTTACAAGCAAGACTTTTTTCCTCTCTAGAATAAGTCTATAGTAAGCAAAATCAGTGATCCAGTTCTGTTCCAATGCAGAATTCAGAGCTGTGTTCACATAAAGCAATAGGAAGTGTCAAATAAAGTATTGGCAAAATGTTTTTCTATACCTGCATTATCTTGTTTGGCTATCTAGACTTAGGTTTCCTGAGAATTTCCTAGGAATTTTCACTGAGTGTGCCTGGTCAAAGAAGAATAGTCAACATAGACAATCACCTGAGATTGTCCCTAAGGATAACCTACCCTTGACTCATCTCTGACTTTCATCTTTGAAACCAACATCTATTGTTACCAGGAGGGGCCAGGTGGTAATATCTACAATTAACAGATATTCCATGGTGGGTTCCTTAGTACAGTAGAGGTGTTGGTCTGGGATCCTGGAAACTTACAATCCAGTCATGGAACATTGTCAACAACAAGTTGGCATGTTGATATGATGTAACTTACCAACTTACACAGTTTACATATTATTTATCATAGATCTCAGTGTCCTCACCTATAGAATAAGGCAGTGAGATTATGTTGATTCTGAGTCCACTCTCTGGATTCCCAGCTTTGATTCTGAATCATTTCAAAGGTTTTGTTTTTTCGTCTTTTGGTAAGTTCTAAATGCGTACGTATTTCAATGTGAAATTTTACTGTGCATCTCACCCCTGCTGAAAACATGTTATTGACTTTATAAAACAGCCATCTGTTTGTGAAATAATCATTGTAGTAAACTCCTGCAGCTATTTTTAAGTTTAAAAAGGAAAAAATATACTCCATAAGTGTGTTTCATTCTTGGAATTTCATTTTCGTTAAACATTAACAAATATATTTATATAGCTTTGTGTATACATATTAAATAAACATATCTTGTGAATAATATATATGTATCAGTGTTGACACACAGGTAGATATATACACATGTGTAGACATAGCCATGGAAATAAAGGTGTAGCCATAGCTATAGCTATGGTAACATGTATTAAAAATGTTCTGAAATAATATAAACCAAACTCCAGTCCAGTGCTTTTCAATCCATCTGTGGTGAAGGACTCGTTTTTGCTAAAGTTATTATTATTTCTAAGCCCTTGTGACAAAAACTATAATTAAGTTATCAAATTGTTAATTTTCTATTTATTCTCTCTTTCCTCATCTCCTATCAAACCAGTAACAGAGGTAGATTATCATAGGTCCATGAACCAAATTTTATGTGGAATAACTCTATAGCATGAGATTACAAGAAAATTTCATTTCCTCTTTTTAGTGTTTTATATAGTTTAATTTTAATGTAGATGTTATATTTAGAAGAGATGATATAAACTTAATTTTAGTTAAATTAATTTACTATTAAATAAAAAATTATATATATAACTAATGAGGTAGTGTCAATTATTAATCTAAGTTATCTCTGGCTGAAAATAAATGGAAGGTGTTTCCTTTTAGGAAAGGCATTATCTGTATTTTCTAAATATTTCACAACAATTGGGTATTTATCACATGTATAATGAGTCAAGAAATGGTTCATGTAAATGGAAGTGAATAGTTATCCATTACAAAACAAACAGGGCAATGTAAAGGCTATTACCAAGTTGGATTAACAGAACTATTCACTTCCATTTACATGAACCATTTCTTTGACAAAGTATGTGAAGGGGGAAATTTTGTGTATGAGTAGTCCATTCTAGTTCTAGCTCTGTATAAATTCTAATGAAAAAGAAGTATAATTTGATAATCAAAAATATTATTCACCAATTTTCATTCATCAATCAACACATACTTAAACAAGCCACAAAAGTTCACAAATAAATTTTTCAGGGAGTACTTGCACAGCTCTTTAGCAATAGTTGGCCGGCTACTTCCAAGTCAACTGATGTTGGTGTTCAACATGTTTTATTTTTCTAGCTAACAGTTGGATATTGATTTATTAATTTACCACATGTTTAATGAGTACAGTGCTATGAATCAGGCACCATACTAGTCCCTGAGGATAAAATGTGCTGGAATGAGACACAGTCCCTGTCCTTCTGGAGCTTACACACGGGCATGGAAGGCTGATCCTGAACAAGTGACTATACTGTGGCAGCAGTGTGGAGACTAGAGAGGGGAAAGAGCAAGAAGGGTGTGGAAGACCACTTGAAAGTCAGTATTTTTATTGTATTTTCTCCAGCAGAAGCCAGCTAACCAGATATGTGCATGATTCATTTCCCCAGAGGGTCTATTTTATACTACACAGAGGAGTCACAAGGACAATCCTAACTGACCTCTAATATTTTTTAATTATTAAAAAAAACCAGTTTCACTCATTTACATGCAAAGCAACAGAGTGATAAAGATTAGGAGAAAATAAAACAGCCCCCTGAAAGGGTACTACTACCCTAGGTTATGTAACAGCACACAGATTCTACTGCAGATGTATCTTTAAAGGGGTGCAGATGTGGACATCTCAGCAACTTCTATTATTATTCCAAAGGGTAGAAACATACGAGTCAACCCACCATTTCGACATTTGATGAGTGAGTCTGTTGATGATTTTTGTTTTAGGAGGAGCAGGAGTAGTGCTAGGTCAGCTGATAGGTGAGGTCTGTAATTCAATTTCATTAGGAAGGGCCTTCTTTCCATAAATATGAACACTGATTTATTCTTATTTTTGTCCTTTTACAAATTCAATGTTTTGGACATAAAGTTTTCACAATAATAGCTGACATGCTCTGTGCGTTTGCTACATGACAGTAAAGTACTATGCTGAATATGTCATAAGCAGATCTCATAATCTGTTCTGAGTTATGAAGGAGGTGCTATTTTTATCCCATTTTTCAGATGGAAAAATTGAGACATGGAGAATATAAGTCACTTGCCCAAGGTCGCAGAGCTACTCAGTGGCAAAGCCAACCTCACAGCCAAGCAGCTTGAGGGTGGAAACTTCTGCTGCACTGCTATGTCAGTGATATCACCAGAGACATCATCAATGGCCCTGTACCCATGACCGTGACCTATTTTAAGGGGGAGTGCATATTTCCTTAGGATATTAGGTCCTCTCTTTAGAATAGATTTTGTGTCTTTTCAATTGGGAATTGAACCTACCGGTTTGAAGGTATTAAATAAATATCAAGTAATAGTGATAATAAAAAAAAAACAAAGAAGCATCAGGTGCTCTGTGATCAAAGGGAAACTGAGCTGTGATACAGAAAGATACTCTAGCACAATCATCGCAAAACAGCAGCTGGTCCCAGCCAACACATGAGTTTCCGTGCAGCCACATCAGCCACAGAGACTGTGGCTGTGATCGGGATTTTTTTTCCTTTACAGGAGAAAGTCTTGATCTCCAAATAATATCACCAAGGCTGCTTTGTCCAGCTATTGTTCTCTTTTATCTAGGGACATTATAAGAACATGGATGAAGTAGGTACTTGCACCGTACTCCCCTCCCAACCCCCCCACCCCACACACACATGCCCTCCATGTAAGAAGTCACCTACTTCTTTTACCACACACAATAAGGCTGGTATTTTTTGTCCCCAAACTGGTAATTGTACCACTTCTGAGATCACATAAGGAGCATACCAGGTCTAGCCAGATATTGATTTAATGACTCTTTCTAAAAATGGTTTCTTGTTCTAGCAGCATGTTTCCTCTGAATTTTTACACAGATACCAAATTATCCTCATGAAAAAATAAACTGAAAAAACAAAAAACAAACAAACAAACAAACAAAAAACAGTGAAGGGCCATGAATACCTACTTGCAGGATTGTCCAGAGCTCACTATTCTTGTGCTGTTCAAGACACCCACCTGCTGTTCCATGGACCCTGGAGCTGTTATTTTTGCTTTTCCCGGTGAATTAAGCAAGTTCAGGACATCTGTTATTTGTGTATCTAAAGATGAAGCCACCACCCACTGGCACATGTAACCTCATCACACACTATTTTCTTAGGAAGAAAAGAATGACTAAAAGTAATAGATGGATTAGTTTCCAGTTACTACAATAAGTCCCCACAATTTTCTGTCACCCGGGATCAGAGCAACGGTTCAAAACCCTTTACCTCTCTTCCGTCTTCTTTTTTTTAAAAAATGGAAATAAATGAATTTCGTAATACTCAAATAACATTAGTTGTTTAGGAATTTGAAAAGTAAATTGCCAAATATTGCCTCGCCAATCTTGAAAGGGATTTAAACCTGTATTTAAATATAGCTATATTATTACAACTGCATTTTCATTCACTCATTCAACAATTATCTCTATTGGGGACTGACTGTGTGCAAAAATACTGCCATGTTCCATGGGAGATAAAGAAGAAAATCACCTAGATAATCCTCTCTACCCAGTTATGAATCCCTGATATCCTAGTACAGGATAAAGACATCTACATATTATAAATAACAATAATGCAAGATATAGTATAAATTCTACAATAAAGGATTAGAATACTATGAAAACAAAACGTGGAATAAAAACTCACTTAAGCTGGCCAAAAAAAAAAAAAAAAAAAAAAGCATTTACTGGTTTCCTTAACTGTAAACTCCAAATGCAGCGTAATTCCAGGCTGGGCTTCATCCAGCAATTAAAATGCCTTCCTCAGCACCTACCCTGAGCCCCACAGTCTTGCCTTATGGTAGCAAAATGGCTATAAAATTTCCACAGCTCACATATTCTTACTCCAAAATCTAGGAAAGAAGAGGAAGATTCTGTTTCATGGACACTCCAGCAAAATCTCTTCTCTTCTCTTGACTATGATTGCCTTGAGCACCCAATCCCAAACCAATCATTTAGACAAGGAGTTCAGGTATTTTAATTGGCTTAAGCCTAGCAGGGCTCACCCCTTGAGTTAGAGAAGGGATCAAGGCCACTCAAATCACGTGAGAGAGAATGGAAGGAGTGACTTCCCAAAGAAAATCAGGATTGTGTTATCCAAAGAAGGGAAAGAAAATGCTGCACAGGCAATAACAGTGAAGCTCATGGTAGGGAGCAATTCTCCCTTCCAAGTACTAACCAGGCCTGACCCTGCTTAGCTTCCAAGAACAGACGGGATGAGGTGTGTTCAGGGTGGTATGGCTGTAGACCAATAGGGAACAATTCTGACAGGGCAGGGAGGAGGGTAAGGGTATGAAAGATGGCTCCCTAGACACCCTGCTCAACAAGGGTCTTAATTAGAGGGCAAGAAGCATCTATGATTGAAGATATGAAGCAGATGCCTTTAGTCTACAATCCTGCTGGAGTGCCACTCACTCACCACTAATCACTTCTGTGCTTGAAAATGCCGCAGCTGCTAAGCCACCAGCACTGCCTCTAGGAGTCCCGCAGGTGCATCAGCTCCTCCCCAGCTGCCTCCCAGCTACCAGAAAACGGCCACAGCTTTTGCTGAGATAGGGGGCAGTGACTGAGTTATGGCCGTAAGAGAAAGAGTTTCTAAGGATCTCTTAGTAAGGTGAACATAACTAGTAGCATAACCATTCTCTAGAACTATGATTGGACTTCACTGCCTCTTCATTAAAAATTGTTGAACCTAAGCACACAGATCCATGAACACATATATAACTACCAATTAATGAGAACTTACTGCAAAGGAGTAAGTGGTAATTGCTTTATATATATATCACATATGATTACCTGACACTCACAAGAAACCTATAAGAGCAGTACTATTTTTATTCTCATTTTTCAAATAAGAAAATTGAGGCTTAACTAAATTAAGTTCTTTGCCCAAGGTTACAGAGAGTATGTGTTGAAAATGGAATTTGAACTTAGATTTCTGACACCAAAACTGTGTTCTAAGTCATCACACATTACAACATCCTTAAATTTGATAAACTGGAAATTCCTGGACTGTACCTAATTTATAAGGTAAGATACACTTATATTATCTTATACAGATTGTGGATTAGCAATACAAAAATGCCAAAGGAGATACTGTAGTCTTTGTTTCCTGAAGGTTTAAATTTTCAATATGCCCAATTTTCTACATTAATGAGGAGAAATATGGCATGAAACTACCTGAAACGGTGGTCATGAAAGAAATTATTTGTATTTTTCTTTGGAATACTTCACATTATTTTCCCCTTCTCATACACTCATACACATACATCATATTAACCGACCTGCAGCTATTTGGAGTTGATAGTAATAAAATAAGTGTCTACTTACTGAATACAGACTCATGAAATTGCTGGGTCACTACCTATCTTAAAATGATTCACAGATAAACATTTTCCATGAACAATACAATAATTCGAAGGTAAACCAGAATAGTCTATCATATTGTTATTGTCTAGGGGCTAAGTCTTCCTGATTCTATTCTGATTCTTTCTGGATGTGAAACTGAGGGCACTATCTAACCTCACTAGACATCAGTTTCCTTACCTGTATTATGGGAATAATAGTAGTACATTCTTTTGGATGAAGTAGTGTCTGTTAAGTGCTTCATACTGTGCCTGTCACATAGTGCCCAGAAAAAGCTAGCTATCTTTACCAGCTATTGAGTCAGCTTTGTCTCCTGCCTCCTTTCTTCCACTCTCCCCTGTGTGTAAGTAAGTTCATCAAAAAGACACAATAATTCCACATTTTTTTAGTATTTCTATAAGAAGACTGACACTATTCCTTAACTACTACAAACTGTGATTATACTTTATTTGCTGGGGCAAGGCAACAGCCAATGCAAAATTTCTATGTCATTTGAGTCTATCAAACATATTCAATATACTCTTTTTCTTGGTCCTATTTAATGGTGTCTTGACCACATTAAATCATTCTGATTTCATAAGGGAAAAAGGCTTATGACTTCCCTCTGCCAAAATGTCCCCCAAAAAACAAAACAAAAAATAATCCTGGATGGATGAACAGACTCATCATTAAACTCTCTCTGTACCTGAAACAAACAAAGACATAGTCAAGGATATTTGGCAAGGACTGGAGACATTTTATGTTATCACAACTGCGTGTGTGTGTGTGTGTGTGGGGGGGGGGGTGTAGCCAGTGTGTAGAGGCCAGGGATGCTGCTAAACATGCTAAGATGCACAAGACACCATGCTTCAACAAAGAATTATCTTGTCCAAATGTCAGCGGCATCAATATTGGGTAAGTCTGGTCTGCACATACTGCCATTGAAGTTAGAGATGCACTTACTTTTTTTGATGTACTTACTTGGAGTGCATTAAAAATAAATAAATAAAAAGATTGGCCACCTTACCATCCTCCAGCACAATCTCCAATTTGATCGTATTTAGTTAGAAACATATTTCTAACTAAATATAATATATAAATTAATATTAGCCCTAATGTATTAATAACTTATTTTTTCTACTCCCTGTGCCTTCTTCTCAAGGATATAAAATTATATTTAAATTAATGTAGTGGCCTAGGGAAAACCAGACTCAAACAATTTTGGAAGTGCTACCTTTTAACATGGTATTTTCTCTTTTTAAATGATAGTTTAACAGCCTTCAGTCACCTGTAGAGAGGCTCTGCCATTCCTGCTCTTGAGGGTCCATGTCTGATAGAGTCATGAGGTCACATAGCACAAAATCATGGTTTACTAGGGCTTTACATTGCATGGTGAGGCCTTTGGAAACACTCTTTACAATTCCATTGGGACCTGTTGCTTCAAATCCAGAAAGGGTCTTCAACAATACAAAAGACAGTATGATTTTTATAAAACACACATAAAGCACAAATAAAATGACTCCAGTTCCCAATTGCTCTGCAAATGCTTATTGTTTGCTATGGATTGAAGACAAACAAAATCAAGCACATCGATTGTTCCACAGTATGAAACTGCTTCATATCGTTTCCCATTCACTGGGTTTCTGTTGCTATTTTTCTAAAAGTGTGGCATCTTGTATCTTAGTGGTATGAAACTGAAACAAACTAATACAACACGTCCCAATTTTAAGAATATGCAATATTGAATTAGTCACACAGGTGACTGAAGTGTAAAATGTTCTTTGGCACAATGTTACAAAAATTTTATTAAAAATACAAAGGGCGTTAAATGAAATACATATTGCTACATCAGCTAAGGAATTTATTTTATTTTCTTGTAGTTAATTGCCTAATTTCTTTATTTATTTTTCTTAGAATTTCCTAGATAGGTAATACCTTTGAAACTATAAAATTGAATATATTAAATGGTAGATTTTTATATTTTATGGCCTAATCCATATTAATACACATAACATTTTTTTTCCTATTCTGGTTTAATTTTACACAGGCCAAGCATCTGCTTGCTTACATTTCTTCACTTGCCAATTTTTCTCACAGGTTTGTAGTAAGCAAAAGAGAACTTAGAAAAAAAGCACCTCCTTTGAACAGGATTTATTAAAAAAAAATAAGCTTTTTTTTTTTTTTAGATTTTCATTTAAAAGGCTTGCATTTTGCAGCTTTTTCTTAGACCTGCAAAAATTTTCCTGAAAATGTTTTGAAGCCTGAAATAAAAAGTGTCATTAGGGAAACAGTCAGAAGGTTTG
>RJWJ010013357.1:27630-40146 GCA_004363605.1 Indri indri
AAGACATTCTAAACAATTTTAGAGATAAATTATTACAGAAACATAATCAAAATTCTAATGTTACTGATCATTACAAGAGGTCATCTATTCTTAAAATATATGATTTAAAAGCTAAGAGTAAGATCTGATCTTCCTCATGCAATGATTGAGCAATTGCCTAAAATATGCCAAGTACTTTACTGAGCAATGCCTTGTCATATCTAAATGAAATAGGTCTGTTATCTATCAAATCCATGCAATGCCCAATGCAGATTATACTTTGAATTTTGATAAATTCAAAGGAAATATGTCTAAATTTTCTTAAATGTGTTATTATATTTTAGGTAAACTTGACCTTGAGTTTAGGTGGAAGAAGTTAATGATTCTAAAGTTTGTAAGAAAGAATGTTCAGAGATGAAAAGACATTTTATTTATTAAAATAAATAAATGAAAGATCAGACTTGCCCTACAGGTATTAAAACAGATATTAAAATATACAATGATGCTTGGTAATTAATAAAATATTTACACAGGGACAGAAAAATTTATTATTGGGAAAAACAGTCAAGAAATAGGTATATTTCTTTGTATATGAAAATTAGGTTTAAGATAAAGATATCATTTCAAATGAAGGGACATGTGAAAGACGGTTTGAAAATATCTATCAAAATTTATTTATTTTTTCTTTCTTTTTTTATTTCAATAGAAATAAATGAGGGGGTAAAAGTAGAGTTCTGATACATGGATATATTGTATAGTGGTGAAGCCTGGGCTTTCAGTGGATCCATTACCTGAATAGTGTACCTTGTACCCCATATAGGTAATTTTTCAACTCTCATCCCCCTCCAAAGAATCCCCCTTTTCAGTCTCCAGTGTTTATTATTCCAGTCTGTATGATCATCCATACCCAAAGCTTAGCTCCCACTTCTAAGTGAGAATATGTGATATATTTTTTTTTTCATTCCTGAGATACTTCACTTAGGATAAAGGCCTCTAGTTCCATCCAAATTACCACAAAGGACATTGTTTTATTCTTTTTTAACGACAGAACAGTATTACATGATATATATAAACCACATTTTCTTTATCTACTCATTGGTTAATGGGCATTTAGATTAATTCCATATCTTTGCCATTGTGAATTGTGCTGCCATAAACATATGAGTGCGGGTATCTTTTTAACATAATGACTTCCTTTTAATATAATGACTTCCTTTTCCTTTGAGCAGATACCCAATAGTGGAATTGCTGAATTGAATGGTAGATCTACCTCTAGCTTTTCAAGAAAACTCCATACAGTTTTCCATAGAGGTTGTACTAATTTACATTTCCATGAACAGTGTATAAATGCTCCCTTTCCTCTGCAACTGAATCAACATCTATTGTTTTTGACTTTTTAATAATGGCCAGTTTTGCTGGAGTTAGATGGTATTTACTGTGGTTTTAATTTGCATTTCTCTGATGATTAATGATGTTGAGCATTTTTTTTTTCACATCTTTTTTGGCCATTTGTCTATCTTCTTTTGAAAAAAAGCTCCTTTTGTATCATTTGCCCACTTTTTAATGGGGTTGTTTGGTTTTTACTTGCTGAGTTGTTTGAGTTCCTTGTAGATTCTAGATATTAGTCCTTTGTCAGATGCATAGTTTGCAAATATTTTCTCCCATATTGAGTAGTAATTTGCCTATTTAACCATATTGCATTCTAGAAAATTGTAATATGGCCCAAAAAGAAAATACAAGTAGGCTGTCATGTTTTATTCCTGTGGTGAACTACATGGTTTAATGGTAACAGAATTGACAATAGACCCTGTGGGATGACCCAGGAAGATCCCAGGTGACACCATCAAAATTACAAACACCTTCCTCTGTAGGCAGTTTGGGGCACTACTCTCACTGCCTCCTGTAAGCAGTGGGCTCTCATAAAAATACTTCTTGCCAATTATGCAATGATAATACTGTTATACAACTTATGTTTTCTAGACACTGTTGAGAGTTTTCATGTGTTTTCTCATTTAATGCATAAGACTACTTTGTGATGTATGTACTACTATTATCCTCATTCTCATTGTATAGGAGAAACCTGAGGTAATTAGCATGTCCAAGGTCATCATTTTTCAGCAATGGGACTGGCATTTAAACCAGAGCCCACACTTGTAGCCACTAAGTCAGTGGTTCTTAAACTTGAGCATACATAAGAAATATCTGGAGGGCTTGTTAAAACATATTGCTAAGCCCCGCCCTGAAAATGGCTGATCCAGCAGTTCTGGGATGGAGCCTGAGTGTTTGCATTTTTAACAAGCACAGAGTTGCCACAGATACTGCTGATGGAGAGCCATGCTTTCAGAACCACTGCATTAAGTTAACCTTGTGCCATGTGGGTTATGTTATGTCTAGTTTCTTCAATAATGATTCTATAGCAAGGACAAAATTTCGTTATCAATTGGATTAAAGATATCCTCCAGTACTTTATAGCAGAGCTTCTCAAACTTTAATGTACAGATCATCTGGGGATCTTGTTAGAATACAGATTCTTCTTCAGCAAGTCTGGGGTAGGAATCCAGATTCTGCATCCCTAAGGACCTCCTAGGTAATGCCCATGCTGTGGTACCAAAGCTTTATATCAGTAGTTCTCAGAGTGGCCCCAGAACAGCAGCATCAGTATCACCTGGGCACTCATTATAAATGCAGATTCTCAGGCCCTAACCTGAACCAACTGGATCAGAAACTCAATAATCTGTGTTTTAACATATTTTCCAAGTAAGTCTGGTGCAGGCTAAAGTTTAAGAACCACTACCTTATACCGCTGCTTCTCAAACTTGGCTGCTCATTAGATTCATCTGGGAAGTTCTCGAAAATATAGATGCTGGGTCCCATCTCCAGGGATTCTGGTTTAATTGTTTTTTTCCTGATCTTCAGGATTTTAAAGCTTCTGATAATTAATGTATACCAGTATAAGAAAGGCTACCTTATGGTGTAGTGTAAAACCTTGCAACTCAAATTATAATCTCCATACTCAAAGTTTTGGGACATGGGGGAACTTGTCAGAAATGAGGAGATCACTTTGTTAAGTGAAATAAACCAGGCACAGAAAGACAAATACTACATGCTCTCACTCACATGGGAGGTAAAATAGTGGATCTCATGGAGGAAGAGAGTAGAGTGCTGGCTACCAGAGGCTGGGAAGGGAAGAGGGTAGGGGAAATGAAGAGAAATTGGCTAATGGGTACAAAAATACAGTTACATAATAGCAATAAGTTCTAGTATTCAGTAATACAGTAGGAAAATTATAGTTAGTAATTTATATTTCCATATAGTTAGAAGAGAAGATTATAATGTTCCCAACCCAAAGAAAAGATAAATGTTTGAGGTCATGGATATCCCAATTACTCAGATTTGGTCATTATATATTATATACATGCATAAAAATATCACATGTATCCCAAAATTATGTGCAACTATTATTTATCAATTAAAAGATTTTTTAAAAATGAGGAATCTCAAACCATGTCCCAGACCTACTGAATAAGAATGTTCATTTTCACAAGATCCCCAAGTGATTTTATGCATATTAAAATTTGAGAAGTGTTGGTCTAGTGAAACACTAGCATGGCATTTTCTAATAGAATTTTCTGAGATGATGGACATATTCTATATCTGTGATGTCCAACATGGTAGCCACTAGTCATATGTGGCTGTTGAGCACTTGATATGTGGTTAGTGCAACTGAGGAGCCAATATTTTTTGTATCTTAAGTAATTTAAATAGCCACATATGGCAAGTAGCTACCTTATAGGAAAGTGTAGCTATAAAGAAAGAGCAATGATTTTATAGGATAATTAGGGTTGCCAGCAATGCAGCATTTGACATCATCTCATTTGTGTCATAAAGGGTCAGGTCTAGGCAATTAGACAATGTTGTAAGGTAAGAGAATGTCGTGTCTACTGTTTTCTTTTCTGGGTACTTGGTACCTCTATTTGGTGCACAGATGTTCCAGAATCCCTAACACTCTATTAACTCTGTTTTCCATTCTCTCCACAACTTCTCTATCTACATCTTATTTGAGAAACCTATTGATCCTTTATTAGCCAGAAAAAAACTAAATTCAGGAGTTAGAACAGAAAAGAACAAATTGAATGGAGGCAATATGGGGCAAGATTGAAAGGAAGTTACTTCCAACAAACCAATGGAGAGGGAGATATTTGGGAATAAATAAGACAGCAGGAGATGCCTCACTTTACACCTACTTTTAAGTCTAACTGAGGCCACTGTATAATCACATGAATTAAAAGCTCAGGACACTGGGAACAAATTGCCCATAAGATTGTATAGTTTAGAGGTCTTTGAAGTTAAAGAATAGTCGATGACTTAGTAATAGCATCATTTCTTCTTCATCTTATAATAATAGAATATTTTTAATGCTCAAATGTTGAATTGCTTACTACAAAAAAGAATCAGTCATGGCCATTTAGGGAATGCTCAGTAAACAGTGTTGAATTACAGATCTTTAACATTTTTGAACTTCAGAATTCCATAATTTTGCAATATTCTTTTAAAGTGATGGCAAATAATTTGATAACTACTGCAAGCATGTATGTGATCCATACTATGTAGGCAGAAAAGGGTTTAAAAAAAACTTAAAATTTCTGCTAGTCTCTGACAGTCTTTAAAATCTGGCCATTTTGCTATATTTGCAGTCAAATTAAAGTAGAAACACAGAAAGCACTACAACAGGAAAGTTTATTTCATTTCTCATGGGAATGTTCTCTTTGACACTCCCAGGAAGGCAGTGCTCTCTGATCTGAACAAGAGCGTTTACTATAGAAAATAAAGTGTTTTCCACATATGGCATAATTCAAGAATGAGTAAAAACAATAAGTGTGTGCAGCCTTCCATGGTGAGGTTGGCAACACTTGGAAGGCAAACTCAAAAGTAGATTGATAGAATGAAAGAGTCAGTTTTGAACTTGAACAGAGAGCAGCACTGAACTGGGAAACATGTATATGTGGTAAAGGAAAAATCCCACAAATTGGAACCAGAAAATACATAGAAAGGAGTGCAGGGGAGTGCACAGAATTGTTAAGTACACTGATAGATTGATCTGGATTCAAGACTCAGTTCTTCCACTTACTAATTAACTGAACTTGGATGCGTTACTTAACCTGTAAGGGTTAGTTTTCTTCTATGCCAAATGAGGGCAATAATAGGACCTCTTCACAAAGCTATGGTGAGGATTACATGAGATGGTTCTATAACATGTTTAGTAAGTGCTCAAAAAAGTTTCGTCATTATTTTACAAGGGACAGGAAGTAGTGTGGAGTGCATGGGAGGTACGTAAACTGAAGGACAACATAAATACAAAGAGTGATGAAAGTAAAGGTATAAGAACATGTAGCAAGTATAGGAAAGTTTTTTTTTTTTAAGTATCTGGACATTAAGTAAATTGTATAGAAAGTTTCAGAGAAGTACAATATATGAAAATACAGAGGACATAAAAATAACACTTAGAACTACCATGAGCGGTTTGGGGGGGGTCTTTGGAAAATTTGAAAATGTATGAAAAAAATTTTGACTGAAATTGCATACAAGCATTTGACAGCTATAGATTTGGTCAGATTCTCAAATTAGTCATGAATTATTTAAAAACATTAAAACCCGCTGTTATAAAGTGTTGTAACTTACCTCAGGAGTGTACCTGACTCATTCTAGCAAAATTGACACCGACACTAGAACATTTCTTCCTGACCTTTTTTCCTTCAGGCTAAACCAAGCCAATTAAGAACCAAACAGGGAACCCATGCATTGCTTATTCAGGTCTGTTTTATCATTTTCACATTGAAACACAGGAGGGTGCAATTGCAGTGACATTGTACCTAGATCACTACTGGTGGGTGGCTAATTAGGATGTTTTCAGTTGCAAGTGACTAAAATGCCATTAAAACTGGATTAATCCAAAAGGAGATTTAATTGGCTCAGATCACTGAAAATCCAGGTGTCAAGCTAACTTTAGACATCTAAGGGCTCAGAGAACAACTATAGACATTCTGATTTTAGGCATCCAAGGCTGAATCTCATTCTCTTTTATTTCAGTTGTGTTTCTCTCCATTTGGGATTATATCTTAGGTTCCAGCATCTCCAGATTGATATACTCAGAGCTCCAAGTCTAGCAGAATGAAGGAATGTCTTTTTCCCCCAAAAGAGTGACTTTTCACCACAGAAAACATCTCCACTAGAATGTAAGCTCCATGAGTACAGGGCCTCTTTCTGTTTGTTTTCACTACTGTTCCTGAGAACCTATGGTTCCTGTCACTGAGTAGAGCTGCTCAATGTTAATTAAATGAATAACTGAGCTCAGATTGAGCTAATTAGGTAACTTGCCTTCCTTGAACCAATCACCGAGGCCAGAGGAATGGAAAAATAGTGAGTGGTTCACATGACCACCCCATTGGACCATCCCAAATCTCACAGACAGAGAGGAGCTAGCATAGACAGTTGTGCTGTTATCAGAATAAGGGGCTATGGATGCTGGAAGGCCAGAGAAGAATGGATATTCATCTGCATAAGTTTTCCATTTCTAAAGATCATCCTGGAAGCTCAGAACTATTCCTTAGTATTATTTTCTGAATTACAAAAATGCAAACACTTCTAAGATGAAATGAAAGAACATTAATGGATGAGCAATTAAGACTTTATCCCAATGCAATTACATAAGGGATTTAGATAGATAAAATGTAATTATCTGAGTAGTAAATTGGCAAGATATCAGATTTTTAGAGATCTTATCATGAGGATACTGATTTGTTGCTAAATTAGCAAAAGGGGGCTCATCTGTAGGATTAGTAGTGCCGTCCGTACAATGCTCTTCCATTTGTCAAAACTGAAGTAACTAGAAGGTGAAAATCACCAGGATGGTCTTTGTACACAGTACAATGTAGTTATTTTCATAAATACACATCTGAATCTTCGAAAGGGTCTGAGGCTATTCTGAGGCAGAAGAGACATTACATTCTATTCAAATCTCTTAAAATTGTTTTGGCCAATGAATGCTCTAAAGACAGAAACTTAAATTAACCAATACTTTTTAATTGACGCTTTTGTTTGCTGTGCATGGTTTTATTTAATATTACATTTTAGAGATGCATTTTGTTATATATAATTTATGTACATAGTTTATATATTTATATATGATATCTATATATTTTATGCAACAAGAAATAAGTAAAATTATAGGATTTAGTATATTATCATATGTAATCATTGTATATCCTCTATTATTTCTAAGTAGATTACAAACAATGTGAAGTCCAGGACCAGTCAATAAATTATGCCTCCATAGCACTTTAATACTATACAATGAACACATTATATACTTACTATGTACATTCTGAATTGAACAGATATTTTCACCACTAAAAACCCTTTTAATACATTTAGCATAAACAATTGTTTGAAAGTTGTAGTTTCAGGACAAATAAACTATTATAATTTGTTTTCCCATTTTTAATTGATCAAATATATTTATATTTGACAGAAGCTTTCTTGCTACACCCATCTCACACCTTCACCCCTCCCCCATACTGATCAGTGGGAGAAGAAATGGTTTAATCTTTGCATAGGTGTGCAAATGATTTCTTTTGAGGTTTTTGAAATACTGGGAAGTGTCCACTCTCTTGATCACCATTGAGAGCCTAAGGTTGAAAACTGCTGACGTAATAGGGCCTTGTCTTAGAGAAGGAAGGCAAATTTCCCTAATCAACATAATAGCTGGCCTGGTGTTTTTTAGTCGGGTGTGCTTTTTGGTGCTGATCCAGGACTACGAAGCTCAAGAAATATTCATTTCACAAGTATTTAGGTACCAGGCTCTGCTCTTGACTCTAGAGAACCAGACATAAACAAAACACAAACAATCCTTGACCTTGTAGAGCCTGCATTCAGATGAGAGAGACAGAAAAGAAACATGAGCAGTCAATAAAAATACATGTTAGATGGTGATAATGTATTGTCATTTTAAACAAATTATTTTTTGCTCATCTGAAAAAGTAGTTTTATTTACATGGGGAATGTCAACTTGGCCAATATTTTTTAAAAATAGTACATTTAAAACAAATATTTTATTCTAGTCTATAAAATGTGTTGTTGTTTTTTTTTTTGTTTTTTTTTTTCACTTTTAGTCAGTTGCCCAAGGGAAACCTAACTGAAATTATTACATTTTGGTAAAGACTGAAAAATTTAAGGAAATTAGATATAAGGAAGAATAGCAAGTGCAAAAATCTGGAGGCAAAGGTATTCTACACACATATGAGGAACAAGTAACAAGGCCAACACCATCCACTGGATTGCTCAAGTTTCAAGTTGAAGTTTAAGGTGACTCTTAGAATCACATTTTGTGAATTCTCTTTTTTTCTTACCAGTCATCACTGAGTTATGCAGTGGCCTTGGAAGGCAGGGCTAAAACCAATAAAATTCATTTTGGACTCTCTTGGTTAGATTACAATTTCAAGAATAATCTTGAAACCTCAACACAAGCATAATGCAAAGGAAAAAAACAAATGTTTAATGAATTCTTTCTGGGAAAGGGGTTATGCAAACATGATTGCATTTGATGCATATGAATTAGAACTGCAAAGCAGCATAATTTTTGATCATCACATCAACTGTAAAATTATTTACTTCAACCAAAGAGCATGAGATAAATCTTGCAACAAAGAATTTGCTTAAATGTTGTTGGTAAATCTATATCTATAAGAATGTTGATTGCAGAATTATAATATCAAGAAAAAACAATTCTGTGGGAAAAGAAAATAACCAAAGAAAAGACACGGTCTTCAAAAGGGCATATACAATGAGAATATATAAACATAGAGATAAATAGACAGACACACTTTATATATACATACACATTTATACAATATATATTTCCACCTGCTTGTGAAATTAGAAAAATAGTACTTTCTTCTTAATATAGTAACATAGTTTGGTTACCAGTTTCCTTATCTTATTTTTAGAAATTTTCAAAATAAAAAAGAATGGAGATATAGTCAGGACATAGAATTTTACATAATAGCCTGTTTAAACTAGAGAAGTAACAGTTAGTGGTCTTAGTAGAAACAAGGGTAGAAAAGATTTATCCACTTGACACTATTGAAGGTCCAGAGTGGAAGAATCTGATTCCAAAGAGATAAAATGTAGAAGTAAATTATGGTGTATAATGGGCTAGATTCATAAAACAGAGATAGCTCTGGGAGACGGGGAAACCTGAAGGCTCCCAGCCTAACAAAACAGGCCCTGGAGTATGAAATTCCGGTGACAGAGCTCAGAAATAGTTGGCCCTTGAAGGAAGGTATAAATGAAAGGAATGTTTCAAGGGAGGGGAGGCCTCAGCACTGGAAAGTTTCAAAGGTGATTTCAGCCAATATCACCTTTTTTTTTTTATAACCAAGACTGTTCTGGTCAAATTCCATAGAACATTTATATACACATTTGAAAAATCATTGGCAGTCTCTATTCATGAAAAAGCTCACAAAGTTTACCACCTTAATGTCAATGCCTTTATTGTGAAATCGCCCCACCCTCTAACAAAGAACCTTTTATTACAAATGTGTTCTTCATTCACCAAATAGGTAAGACCCTTACAGACACGCCCTTTGGGTTTGGAAAGAGAAGAAACCAACAGATAGAGGAACACAATGAACAGACAATTTCATTTTATCATAAGACAAAGCCCAAAGGGAATTTAAAAATTTAAACAAATATTCAGGCAGGCATTCCCCACTTTTAAGAGCCAAGTATATTTTGGCAAAAGGGAATTTCCATATTGTTTTAACATGTTACAGTTATTCCAATTCTCTTTTAATTAGGATGTCTAATGAGCAAAAAAATTTTTTCTTTTTCTTCATTGGCATTATCCATGCCCCAATAATAAGACACCTCTTACAGGTAAACACATATATTCTTAATTGTTTTAAAATTTTAATTTAATTTTTTTATTTCTTAGATCAGATAAAACCTCATGAAGCAAAACTAGGTGAAATGCTAAATTTCAAACTCGCAACATCTCTATTTCCACTTGTTATTGTCATTTGAAAAGTCACATTTTTAATAAGGGCTGGAAATAATACTGATTAAGTTAATATCGTTTTCTGAAAACCCCCAGAAAGAAAGCAAAGAAACGGGGAGGGAGGGAATGTAGATATTACTTTGTTAATGTAAGTATTGTAGGAAAAAAATCACTCCTCAGTGGAAAACTGTGCATTGTCTATGGGAGCTATTTTACAACTCTGTAAGTTGTACAAAACACTCACATTAGTGGACAAATTTTAACTTTGGTGAAATTTTCACATGTATTTACTTAATACTACTCATATTATCAAGACCAAAATTGGCTCTTTTTATCTTGGTATCCAAATTCCAAAAACATCTAGATTAAACTTGGGATACCATTAAAGGAATACCTAAGTGGATAATTGCCCGGAGGCCAGGAATACTGTAATTCAGATTGAAAAAGACAGTGATATAGTCTCTCAAGTGAACTAATAAATTCTATCAGTCTAAGAAATAACATCATCTACCAAAACTCCTTTTGCTTGGAAGAAGATGGATAATGTGGATGAATGGAAGCTCTATAATCAGTTCCTCCAGAGTGGGATCTTTAATACCTCTTATCTTTATTCTAAGTGAATTAGCAGAGTATCACAATCACTCACACATAAATCCAAGTAGAAAAATATCTGAGAAATACACCATTAATCTAAGGTTATCAAAAAGATCATCTGAAAGTTATTTTTTTTAGCTTATTTAATCTGAATGTCTAAGAAACAAACCCTTAACAACAATAACAACAAAATACAGTGGCAATGCTAACAGGTACACTCAAAGCTTATTAAAGATAAAGACCTTTTTGGAGTGTACCAAAGTACTCTCCCTAGGCTTGTCTGAGCACAGATTCTCATTTGGAGTGCAAAATATTACAATGTGAAGGGAAATCCAATTGCTTGTAGAAAATATGATTGAGATCAGAGTTTTTAGTTAACTCACTAAAAACTATAATGGAATCCATGTGCATTGAATGCTATACAATTTGTGTAGCAAAATCAAATCATGAAAACCTGGGAGCAAAAAATGTATTAAACATAAGTCAAAATATGGAATTCTCAGGGACCGAAGCTAGTTGTGAATCAGACCTGTCTTGCTACTAATAATTTATTATTGCAAGTATTGCCATACAGTTTTTGCCATCACTGTATTAGACATTATGGAGGATTCAACTTAAAAAAAATGTTACATGAATTTTCTATAATTACTATGGCACTTAAAAGTTAGCAGTGTGCTCAGTAGCTAACTTTTTGTTTGCTGGGATTTAAGAGTGTAAAGCAGACTTGTAAACCAATGCCCAAAAAAGCCTGGCAAGGGGAAGTAGATTAATAAACATGATAAATATACATAATTTTATCTTTCAATTTAAAAAAAAAGAAAAAGAAATAAAAAGGACATCTAAGCAAGATGGGGGAAGAAAGCAAACTGGGTATGAAGCTGTAGGTAGATGGTGGAGTCTGTAGTTAAATGGAGGCTCTATAATCTCTCTAAAGGTGATCAGTGGATATTGATCCCGGCTGGTTATTGCCATGTAGGGATGCAGAACCAGTGTTGTTTGACTTGATTTTTCAAAAGACGTTTGCATTCCAAGTTTTATGTAAAATCTCCAAATGTTGATGAGTGATTCAAAAAACAATTTTGAGCCTGTTTAGGCCAAATCAGGCCATAAGACTAACGTTTATAACCTCTGGTTAAGAAACCAGAGGGAATCCAAGGAAAGCACAAAAACATAATAGTGCAGTAGATAGATGGAAAATTAAGTGACATCTCTAATCATCAGGGAAATGCAAATCAAAACCACAATGAGATATCATTCTCTACTGAACAGAAAGAAAAAAAATCATCCTACTTTCACAGATTTACAATATTCACTTCTCTCCAGTGAGACTGGCCTTTATCAAAAAGTCCCAAAACAATAAATGTTGGCGTGGATGCAGAGAGATAGGAACACTCATACACTGCTGGTGGGACTGCAAACTAGTGCAACCTCTGTGGAAAGCCATATGGAGATACCTTAAAGAGATGCAAGTAGAACTACCATTTGATCCAGCAATCCCATTACTGGGCATCTACCCCAAAGAACAAAAATCGCTCTATGAAAAAGACACCTGCACCTGAATGTTTATAGCAGCTCAATTCACAATTGCAAAGGTGTGGAAACAGCCCAAGTGTCCATCAATACATGAGTGGATTAGTAAAATGTGGTATATGTATACCATGGAGTACTATTCAGCTTTAAGAAACAATGATGATATAGCACCTCTTGTATACTCCTGGATAGGGTTGGAACGCATTCTACTAAGTGAAGTATCCCAAGAATGGAAAAACAAGCACCACATGTACTCACCATCAAATTGGTAGTAACTGAACAACACATAAGTGTACATATAAGAATAACATCTATTGGATGTCGGGTAGGGAGGGAGGGGGAAGGGGGAGGGGCGAGGG
>RJWJ010013358.1:0-39998 GCA_004363605.1 Indri indri
TAAGTGATCAGCCATTGCTTTGAGTTTGAGCTGCACCAACAGCCGATCTGGGGACCTTTCGCCCACGCCCCGCTCCAGTCTGTCTGGACTTTCATGAGGTGACTAAGTATTCAACGACACTTGCTGATCGGCGTTTTTGAATATCAATAGACTGTGACGTGGATCCCAGAAGACCGGGAACTGCCCGGAGGTCCCGGAGCACAGTTCAGGAGGGCTTCAAGCTAGCCGCTTGTTCCCTGCCGTGTTGCTCTCTCTGGTGGTGAGACCCAGCGTCCCTCTCTGAGGACAGCACGCACCAGCTAAGCCCCTCCCTCTCCCCACAGACCTCGGGCTGCTCCTCTCAGCCTCCCCCCAGGTCCGCCCGGGGACCCCGGTGCGGAGCTCTCGTCTGGGCGTGCTCTCCCCAGGTACCCACAGCTTGAGTTCTCCTCTCGCCTCTTCCACCCATCAGCCCTTCTGCAGCCAAGGTACATTCCTCTTCCTGCTCGCTCTGGAAGTTCGTGAGCCCCAGATCTACTGCTACACAATCCTAGGGACCTGGTGCTCCTAATAGTCACTCAGTTCCTTCAAGTATTTTTATCCAGAGAGTCTTAGACTATTTAGACAATGCACAAAATAGAATTTAGTTGACATGAGCACAGTTGCTGTATCCAATGTCACTTTTTTTTGAAGCGTGAAAGGACCACCTCTCCTATCAGGATTCATTAGTAACATCATGTCTGCACTTCCTAATATCGAATCTTGTGTTTCTGGGTTTCCATCCACTTTTTTTTCTCATGCCACATTTACTTAAGTGCAGATTCCTCACGTTGACTTTTTTCCTTAACTTGGTTACATAAAAAATTTAACTCTCATGATAGTCAAAGCCAGATCCTCCCTTTCTGTACCGAATTTCACTGTTGCAAGAAGTGACAAGATGGAACACAAAGAGCACCGGACAGGAACGTCAGAGTCCTGCTTCAGAGTCACTTCCCGTGTGCCCTTCCGGGCGGTCACCTAACTTCTCTCTGAATTCTAAGCTACATGCATTAGAATGTCCCCTCTACTGAATGTGCTACTTATAAAATTCTGTCCAGTTCAAAAAATTCTTCAGTAATGACATTATTATTACAAATGTTCAGATAAATACTTTAACCTATCAGTCAACACTAGGTCTTGGGCCCCATAATTTAATAGGAGAATAGACATTCACGGGCTATCTGTTAGGACCTGCGCAGCTTGCAGAAAACGGAGAAGCTACAAAAAAAATTATCGTCACATACACAAGGCATGATCAGAACAGCTGATTTTCAGGTCTAAGAAAGTTAAAGATGTGACCGAAGTTAACATCCAGCCAAAGATCCAAGATAGTCATAGAATATAGATTTCCACAGAAGAGGTTTTCTGGAGATCTTTTAAGGAAAGGCATATTCTCATATATTTGTGAGATTCCTGAGCACAAGAGGGTAAACAAGGATGTGGGGTCCCTTCCAACTCTGTGACTTTGTGACACATGAGGTGTGCATGCGCTCATGTGTGTGCATGTGTGTGTGCATAGATATCTACACACATGCACACACACATACAGAACATGCCGCTAAAATGTGAGCACAAGTGTGCTCCAGCCCAGTGGGAGCCCGGGGGGGCGTACCTGCCCATCTGCTCTCACTCAGCAGCATTACTGCTCACTGCTTTTTGGTTTCAAATCATTTGAAACAAGGAGAGTATGTATTAAAATAAATCTGAACCGTTATTTAAGGGAAAGATCCCTTAATTTGTTTCTTTAAGGAGGGGTTGAGTTTGCATGACTGAATTGAAACCAAACTAGCCTTAGCTGTTTCTGGTTCTTTCACTAGGCTTAACTCTGCGTGCAAGGGGAAGCTGGATGCAGACCACACTGATTCCATTTTTACTGAGGAGTCTCAGTACCATCTGATTGGCTTCAGAGCCAAAGGATGCATTCAATTGATTTAGATTAAAAGATACATTTGTTTCCAAACATCTGTGGGTTGATAATACTTCATTTAAAAATAAGCTTTAGCATCTCCAAAAAGAAAGAGAAATGGTCTTCTGTAAGTCAATTCTTGTTGCTAAGAGCTCAGCCAAGGTCTCCTAGAGGTATACATGTTTTACATGTGAGCTCTTCAGCCTCCATCCCATTTGGCTTCTCTTATCCCAGCCCTGGCTTCATGAAGTTTTCAGGGTCAAGAAGATGCTCCTCTGAGAATGGAGGCAAAAGGACTGCCCCAACTGCATGGGGTGAGGACAGCTGCTCCTGGGTGTCCCACCTGTGCTCTGCAGCCACAGCTGCCTCTGGTCTTCAGTTTTATACCAGGTCAAGCCTTCCCCAAGTGAAGCGGGTTCAAGGACAGGAAATTTCCAATGACAAAAGGTATAATCTCAAACCAAGAGCTCATACAGCCTCCCAAACCCACACCCTAATGAGCCGTCTCCACTTTGCTGGCTTGCTGAGGCATCTGACAAAATAAGAGCGAAATTATGCAGGAACCAGGGCATTTCTTATGCATAGCACAGACTGAGCTTTTGACTCCCAATCCTTGGGTTTAGACCTATAAATAGCAATTTGCTCTTTTCGTAAGTATCACCTCTGTCCCATGGTCAGAAACGCTACCTGAATCCTGGTTCAAGCCTGTAAGGCCAGCCCACGTTGACTTCATCCCTAGCAAGGGAGAACTGTAATAAAAGGAAACCCACTTAGTTATAGGATGCTAATTTGGGGTGGAAATACTTCTTTATAGAGAGAATGTTCTGTAGAATTTTTGAGGAAGAGGGATTGGTTTGTCTATTTTGAACCTGTCAAGCTATACTAAGCATTAACCCTTCGACCAGCTCTCACACTGAATATAAGAATTTTCAGATGCCCAAATTTAGAAAATCTTCTTCACAGAAGAAATAAAATTGTATTTAAATCCTTTAGATGATGACGATGACAATAATGATGGTGATTAGCTAATATGATGGCCCCTTTTTTTAATCAAAAAATGGGCTTTGGCAAAATGACCCCCAAAATGGAGTTCACGCTAAATATAAATCCAAAGTTGGCTTTATGTATGTCCCTGAATAGTGGATGGTGGGAGTCCGTCACACAATGTCCCCAATGTGGCCCTTTGCTTTCCTGAACTCTAGAGAGGTGTCCTTTCTTCGCCCCAATCTCAGCAAATGAGACCGACAGGCAGCCCTAAAACAAATAGGAGAAACCAGCATATGCTGTTGATTTACCAGGCTTGAGCAAACTGCTCCCGAATCTCCCGGTGTCTCCCAGGATCTATTTTAATGATCTGCCTGAGGTGAACTGAGCAGTGATTAAAAGCCAAGAGCCCTCAAGATGTGCTAAGAAGGGAACTGCACAGTCCACAGGAGTGGCGAAGCGCGGCTTGCCGATTCACCTTCCCGCCCCTCTGGCCCCAGCCTCTGCGGACGGTGGGGCGAGGGCGGCTGTGCCACCGGGACCCCCGGACCGTCTCTGTCCCAGCCACGCTGGAAACCTGCTACTTCCCGGCTGAGTCCTGCTATACATCCTCCAGCTGGTCCAGCAGGGAGAGTTTGCTCTCTTCCCACCCAGGATGGGCAGCGTCGGTCTGTTCATCCCTTCGAATATCACTTGAGGAAAAGGGACACGAGGCGTATGGAAAAAAAGTCCCTTAAACATAGCTCATTTTCTCTTGACTTGTCTTAGAAGCAAAGTCCTGTTGAAGGGTCAGAATAAGCTGATTTTTTTTTTTTTTTTTTGCTACACCCCTTCCTCCCCTCTCCCCAAAATGACAAAGTACTAGTTGGGAACCTTCACAACTAAGGCATTAAATGAGGCAGCTCTGAAGAGAGGCCTTTGTCCAAAGGTGCTGCACATCAAGTTTACCTTGCCAGACGCCCCTGTGCGTGCCGGCATCGACGGGGCCAGGGCGCCCTCCCAGAGGAGAAGGGCCGGGAGGAGGGCAGCCCCCGCAGCACTGAGGCAGCAGTTGGTGTCCCCTCCCAGCCCAGTGGCTCCGGGGCTACAGGCACAAACAAATACAGAGCCATTCAAGAAATGCATGTTCTCTCCCCCCACCCCCCCACACACACGCACACGCGCGCAGGGACCCCGAAAGCAGCATTACCTGCTCCTGCTGCTGCACGGATTTCCCCGAGGCGCTCGGGTCCTTCGCGGTGGTCATGGTCCGTGCAGGGCGCCCGCCACCGCCGGCCGGGGGCTCACACAGACTTGGGAGCCAGCCGGGTGCAAGGGCGAGGTGGGGAGCAGTGTGATTTTAGTCCATACTTCGGAAAGCACGGCTATTTGGGGGAGGGTGGGGGAGGGACGGCGCGCAGACCAGCCTAGTGCGCTCTCGAAATGCCGAGAGCGGCCGGATCGGAAGAGGGAAGATGCCGCTGCTCGGCGGGGCTTCTCCAATTAGCAACAGCCTCTGCAATCGCCACAGAAACGATACTGCTTAGCAACGGGCAACCGGCGCCGGCTGCAGGAGGGGACCGGGCGGCGCGCCGCCTCCCCGCCGCCGCCGGCCGCGCACGGCGCATGCTCGGGCGCGCGCTCCCGCCTGGGCTGGGCCGGGCCGGGCCGGGGGCCGCGCGAGACGCCGCCTGCAGCCCGGGACCTCGTCGCCCGTCCTCGCGAGTCCCGCCGCTGTGCCTGGGGGGCTGAAGCTGCTGCCCCTGCAGGGGAGCGCGCCGCCCGCTCCTACCTGGGCAGGGGCACCGGGTGGCCGCAGGGGGGATGCTCTTTGTTTTCCCTGCTGCAAAGTGTCTGGTGCGTCTGAGAAGCAAGGTGGTCTGTGTGCACAGGGGAAGCATCTTTTCTGTTTGCCCGATGGGTGCTGCAGGAGCGCTAGTTGTTGAAATATGGCCTTTATTTTCCTTAAAATTCAGTGAACTCATGTTTCATCTTTAGAGTCAAAGAATCTATATTTCCCTAAGAAAATCAACCAGGGCCTCAAAGGCGTCTCCTTTAAAATAAATAAAGGAGAGGAAAAAACCAAAAACCCCAGCTTACATGATGGCCTTATAGAAACGTAAGGGCTCCTGGCTGTGTCCTGCACTCAAGAGGAAGCAGGACAGGAGGTGGCCTTGCCTGAGGCCTGAGGCCTCCACCTTGCACTGCCCGGGTGCCCTGCCCTGCCTGGCGTCTGCGCCCACGGGCACACAGCTGGTGGGCAGAGCAGGAATGCCTGTGGGAGCTCTAGGGAAGGCTCCTAACTCAGCCAGTCCTTTGCAGGTGGGGCTGTGTCGCGGCCCTCCCGGCGTGCATGTGACCAAGCCCTCTGCCCATGCTGCTCCAACTCCTGGTCTGGAGCCTCTACTTCCTTCACTGGCTCTTGGTGACAGGCGTTCCCTGACCTTGGGGAGCCCAGCCACCTGTACACAGGGCGTCAATCAGCACCCCCAATGGTAAAGTCCTCCAGGCTAAGGAGGACTGTTTCAGTCTCTGCGCCTCTGCAGGGGCAGCGCGCTTCCTCACAGGGGAAAGGCAAACTAAATACATTTCCATGCAAGAGGCTGTTTAGGAGACTTCCCGGTGCTGCGCCCCTGCCCCTGTCCCCCAAGTCATTTTACAAAATCCAAGGCTTCCTGTCCTTCCTCAGAGTTGACAGATGAACCCAGATCATGGCAGAGTGGCTGGCCACCTTTATCACAGCCCAAACTTAATTCTGGTCTGTTTATTTGGCACAGATTCCAAGAGGTCTGGATGGACGGCTGGTAGCCTGCATGGTTTGGCCAAGAGTGCAAGAAAGAAAACCCCATGCAAACCCTCACCCCAGGCCGGCAAGGTGTCAGTTCGTACCCTGTTCATCTTTGTGGGCTTCCTACTGGCATGTTTGGAAGCTAAGTTCTTACTAATATTGGCGGGAGGGAGTGTGCCAGGCCAACGACGTGCTGGCCAGCTCTCAGGGAGTCTGCCTACAGTTAGGACCCTCAGTGGACGGTCCCACCTTCTTCCCATCCCTGGCCCCGGCAACCAACCACTGTGAGGTTGCTAAGCTAACTTGTCATGGAGGGAAAGGCCGGGCAGTGAGGTGAGCAGTCACTCTCCCCTGTCACACCTGGAATGCAGTCGCCTCTGGAGGACCTTGGCCAGAGGAGAAATCAGCAGCCCCTGCCTCAGAATAGACCTTCACAACTGCAGTCTCAGAATTGCCCAGGCTCTCAGAATTCTTCTGTCCCCAAAACATCCTCTTAAACCTAAAACCCAGGGGCAGGTCAAATCTCAAGCTCTTGTCTGTTAACATCTCAGAAGGGATTCATTGCTAACCTGCTGATGCGTGAACACGACCCAGGAGTGATACCCAAGGACAGGGACGACAGCAGACGGGAAGGTGGAGGTCTGAAGGGAGCAGACCCGTTTCCCGCACAGGTCTCCAGGGCACGCATCGCACTAGGAAGTGGTCCCTGGGGATGATCGGCTGGGTATGGCGGGGAACACTTTCAGACATGTCCCATTTTCCTTCTCAGTAAGGAGCTTAAAATATTATTTTACACCTAAAATGAATATGGATATAATGCAAAGTTTGTGTATCTTTGTAAGATTACATGAAGGAATGTATAACTTCAAAGGAATGTCCTGCTGGACTCAGATCACCAGGCCCCGCCCCCAGGCCCCACACCCGCATTCATTAGCTCTGTCATCAGGAGCCGTCAGGAGCCTTCGGGTGGGAAAGTTTGGGAATTACTGGTGGAGAACCAGGCCGGGCTGTGCCACCCAGAGCCTTTTCCTGGGATGTTCTGGCACTGGCTTTCCAGTTGCCTACTTTTTTGCATACTTGACTTTGCTTTTAAAAGCAAAAGGGCAGGAAATTCTGCATTTGCTTCAGCACGGGTGAACTTGGAGGACATTACGCCAAGTGAAATAAATCAGGCACAGAAAGATAAACACTGCGTGGTTCCACTTACACGAGGCATCTAGAATAGTCAAACTCACAGAAACAAAGGGTAGAATGATGGTTGCCAGGGACTCGAGGGAGGGGACATGGAGAGTTGCTAATGAACAGTCATAAAGTCTCAATTATTCAAGATAAAAACGTGCTAGAGATCTGTGGTATAACATTGTACCTATGGACAATGATACTGTATTGTATACTTAAAATTCTGTTAAGAAGGTAGATCTCATGTTAAGTGTTCTTACCATAGTAAAAACACCAAAAAAAAAGTACTGCCCTTTGTTCATATTTTAAAATTAATCAGTATCCCTCTAGAGCTGCGGTCTCCAAGCCCCAGGCCGCAGAGCAGTATCGGTCCATGGCTTGTTAGGAACCAGCTGCACAGCAGGAGGTGAGCGGCAGGTGAGTTGAGGCTTCGTCTGTATTTACAGCCGCTCCCCGTCACTCACATCACCCCTGAGCTGGGCCTGCTGTCAGATCAGCAGCAGCATTAGATTCTCGAAGGAGCTTGAACCCTACCGTAAACTGCACATGCAAGGGATCCAGGTTGCGGCCCTTATGAGAATCTGATGCCTGATGACCTGAGGTGGAGCTGAGGCGGTGATGCTAGTGCTGGGGAGCAGCTGCAAACACAGATTATCATTGAGAGGTCTGACTGCACAGAAACCATAATAAACCAATTGCTTGCGGGCTCATATCAAAACACTACCAGAGAGTGGCAAGTGACAATGTGATAGTAAAGAAACGAAGTGCACAATCAATGTAATTCACTTGAATCATCCCAAAACCATCCCCCTGACCCAGGTCCATGGAGAAATTGTCTTCCATGAAACCAGTCCCTGGTGCCAAAAAAGCGGTTGGGGACCGCTGCTCTAGAGAACAAGCATTGTACTTAAGTTTATCTTCTCAAGCTAACAGTGTTTGCATATTACTGCAAGTACACACAGACCTCTTCCACTGGAGATCAAAACTAAATTTTCCTCTACACTATCATCTAACACCCTCTGGTCAGAGAAAAGGTTAACAGCTGGCAGATATAGGACATATTACCGCCCCCCCGCCCCAAGGTTGTACAGACTAAAAGAAAAGAATTTACAGGTAAAATTCCAGAAAGCAGCATTTATAAATATTGTGATTTTCAGTAACTACAGACTTCAGGGATTATGGCTCAGAGAAGAGTTCAGGGTGAATCTAGTAGGGGCAGGGGTGTGGCCGGGGAAGGGGTGTGGGCAGGGGTGTGGCCAAGGCAGGGGTATGACCAGGGCAGGGGTGTGGCCGAGACAGGGGTGTGGTCAGGGTCAGGAAGGTATCCTGCCCTTTCCCAGCGCCCTATACAGAAGAGGTGCTCACTGAATACTGAATCGATATCAGACACACTTAGCAAAGGGGGACACTAATTGCTCACCTGCCCTCAGTTATAACAGCAATAAAACAGGGACCTGCTACATACTAAGTGCGGGACAGCCAGTATCTGACCTATACCCCAGCAACTCTATGATGCAGGTATGGTTATTTCCCCTGTTTTACAAATAAGGAACCTGATATTTAGAGAATTTAATATAAAACCCAGGGTCACTCAGAGTAAGTAGCCAAAGCAGACCACGAATTTTGGCAGTCCAGGCCCTAAACCACCATGTCACACTGCCTTGAAATACCTGAACATAAAATATTAAAAATATTTATCTAGTCCATGCTTTAGGAATGACACTGAGCTGTTTATACATATTATCCTAATTAATCCTTAAAAATCTATCAGGTGCTTATTGTATTGGTTTGCCAGGGCTACCACAACAAAGTCCCACCAGGCAGCTTAAACAACAGAAATTTACTTTCTCCCAGTTCTGGAGACTCGATCTGAAATCAAGGTGTTAGCTGTCCTGTGGCCGCTCTCTCAGCTTGTAGGCGGCTGTCTTCTCCCTGTGTCCTCACGTGGTCATCCCTCAGTGTGTCTGTGTCCTAATCTCCTCTTCTTACAAGGACACCAGTCACACTGGATTAGGGCCCACCCATATGACCTCGTTTTAACTTAATTGCCTCTTGAAAGACCGTATCTCTGAACACAGTCACGTTCTGAGGTCCTGGGGGTTAAGGCTGCAACACAGGGATTTTTGCAGAACCCAACAGCCCGTAACACTTACTGCTGGCCCATTTCACTTATGAAGAAGTTGAGGCTTGAAATGATTGACAGACTCTCCCGAATCCATAGTCAGTGGTGGATGGCAGAGCTGGCGTTCAGATCCAGTTGCCTGATCCAAACCTTTGCCTACCCCGCCCCCGCCATCTCCACACGTACACACACCAGTCTTCCTGTGTCTCTTCAAACAGCACCAAAGTGCTTGGAGATCCATCCTCAAATTCTCCAAACAAGAGTAGACTCCTAAAGTCTACTCCAGTTTCTGCCAAGCAACTGGCAGCTCAAAGGGTCTTGCTAAGTAAGACCTTGACTCTGGGCCAGCACCTCTCTTTGAGTCCAGCAAGAGTCCAATGTGACGGAGCACAAGTACCTTCCCAGTAGCATCTTGGAAAACGTGCTGATCTCAGCACTTCCCAGGCGACAGTGAAGGCTCCTTGTGTCTGCGAGCGAAAGCACTTCCATTCTGCAGCTGAGTGCTTTTGTGGCAGCCGATAAACACTCTTTGAGAAGACTATACCAGTGCCCGATACCTGCCAGGACAGCTCTGCACTGCGCTTGCTGGGCACAGGTACCCAGAGCCCGGCAGGGCACAGGGGCAGGCCCACCTGCCAGCAGGTGCTTCCTGCAGCTGCTCACCCCGCCGTGCTACTCAGCTCCCACCCCCACCGGCACTCTTGCCCAATTCTGTCAGGAACCTCTCAGGTATCTGCAACCAGCCCTAGGATGGGTTTGCGGCACAGCCAGTCCTGCGCTGGTGCTCCGGGATAGAGGCTGTTTCACGTGGGCAAGGCAAGTCAGCCTTTATCCACTCTCTGCCTTTCGGACGTGCCTGCCCAGGACTGCTGGCAGAGGCACAGCTAATTAGGTTGGTTTGTCGGCGTGCAGCCTGGATCACTCCGCAGCGCGATTCGATTTCTCACTCCTCTCCCTTCCACTCACCTTGCCCTAGTAGCTGATCAGCTGCAACAGCTCTGCTTCAATACCACTTAATCAGCGAGCATTTATCAAGCACCTACTACGTGCACATGACCCTCCCACAAGAAGTAGGCATGCCAACTGACTTGTTGCAATAAAGCAGAGATCAAAATGTCCTTAGAACATGAGCTGTGAAGATTCTGAATTTTTAAGTATTTACCATCTGCAAGAGAAGCTACTTCTAAATTACAATTCTTTAAAAATCAAAAGCCATGTGTGGGAGTCATGCCAGAATCCAAAGAAACAAGTTGAAACAAATGGGGGGAAATATATATATATACACACCCATATATACTTTTTTAACAAACGCTGGAAATGAGCAAGAGCGAAGGGAATGTGGATAATGTTCTGGACTGAGAACCTGCTTTCCAACAATGGACCACCACATGCCCACTGTCACCACTGATGTCTTATCTAGAAATCTTAACCTTCAACAGAAGAGTTATCTCTTTGCATCTGGAGGCTTGTTGGTTTGGTTTTGGTTTGACCTTGAGTGCTGAGATCCCTGGGGACTGCGGGGTCTGCGTGGCCAGCGCCCCCGTGGGCAAGGAGTGCGGGCAGCCCAAGCACAGATGCAGCACCTTGAGGAAGAACATCTGGGCAGACAGAGGAAAGGGTCCAGGACAGGACATAAAATGTCCCCAAAATGGACCAAAACCACCCACGAGCCCCTTCGTGGACTGGTAAACCTCCCCTCGGGAGCAGGAAGTCCCGGTGGTATCAGAATGGCCATGAAGCCAAATCTGGCCCTCCTCAGCGTGGGTAGCACACTTCTCTTGTGTCCACTAACCTATACCTGGGGAGTTGCTTCTTGTTCGACAGGAATGTCTTAAAGAAGAGCTGAGGCGAGGGGGTGTGGGCAGAAAGGCGGAGGGGCTCGCTGGTGAGAGCCAAGACAGAACCAGGCCCCACGAGCAAGGCTGCACGTCTGGGTCCATCTGGTGCACACTTCGAATTACAGCTGGGGGAGCGAACGCACCCAAAGGTCGTCCTGCCCTGCTCTTCTCCCCGCGACTTCGGCACGGATGGAAGTGTTTCCCCTTGGAGCCGCGTGAGGCTGTGGTTTTGCCTTCCCCGGGGTGTGCACAGTGAGGGTGGCTGGCGCAGGGTTGGCAAAGGCCCCGCCAGCCTCCCACCTCCCCCACCCCACATGTCAGGCACCATTGGCCAGCGTGACGGATGGGATGTTTTTTCTTTGGTTAAGAGAATCGCCGGTAAATCTCCCGAACTAGAAGTCGGAAGAGGATAGAGGATCACATTCAGTTGATCTGGGGTTTCCTTCATTTTCAAATTGTTTCCTTATTTGTCCAAAAAAAAAAAAAGTAAGAAGTGTGTGGAGGCGCGGTAGGGCCACACGGACATCACTTCTGTGTAGACGCTGGCCGTCCCTCAATGTCCAGTTTCTTATTTCCTCGTAATGTTAGAGTGCTGTGAATAGAGAACACATTCCCGGCTTCCCGTGAGCCTAGAGTGGCCGTGCGAGTTCTCTCTGGTGAATGGCTGTGTACACGTCACGGTTCTCCAGAGAAACAGCACTAGTGGCACTGTGTCCATGTGTGTGTATGTATGCACATAGATTTAAAGAATTGGCTCACGGGATCTGGGGGCTGTTGACTGTGAAATCTGCAAGCTGGAAGCCCAGAGAAGAGCTGGCATTGAGCTCGAGCCCAGAGGTGGGCCACCTGGGGTGGACGCCCTCCCTCCCTGGGAGACTTCAGTCTTTTCCCGTCACACCTTCAACTGATCGGATGAGGCCCACCCACGCCGTGAAGAGAAATCTGCCTCAGTGCCCACTAATGGAATTGTTAATCACATCTCAGAATAAAACACACAAACAAACAAAAACAAATGCCACAGCAACATCTAGACTGACCACACACCGGGTACCATGGCCTAACCAGTTGACACCTCAAATTAACCATGACAGGTGGTCAGTAGAAGAGCCTGTAGCGGCATCTGCCAGGGCCAATGTGCCTAATTTGCTCTCTGGTCTCCTCCCTACCTTCTCCCATCTTTCCACCTGGAATACGTGCGACTGTCTTGAACCACGAGACCAGGGCTGTTCGGGGTGGGGGCGGGGGGGGAGCGGAGGGGAACATGACAGAAGGGACTGGGGGCGGGTGAGGAGGGCGGCCAGTGCATCTCTGACTGCCCACCCCACATTTTATTTACAAGAAAGAGAAATAAAGTCCTGTCTTGCCCTGGGGCCTGTTACTGTGGGTTCCCTGCCACGCACACGCAAGCCGAAGCTCGGGCGGTGCAAGGCTCGCTCTGTCTTCTCTCCACGTTACTCCTGACGGCCGTGCTGGGAGCGTCTCCCTGAAATGACAGCGGAGAGTACCGGGAAGAAGTGGGAGCTCTCCTGCCTTATTGGACTTACTGTATTTAAGCTGATTTCCAGACGTAGCAGCTGGGCGAGCATCGGAAACAGGGTTGGCAGCTTGGTGCCCATGGCCCAAACCCGCCTCCTCCCCGTGTTGTAAATGGGCTGTTACTGGAACACAGCTACACCCATTCACTTGCACGTTCTCTAATGTCTGCTTTTGCACTTCAATGGCAGAAGTGACAACTGTGACAAAGGCCATGTGGCCTGGAAAGTATAAAATATTTACGGCCTGGCTGTTCGCAGAAAGTTTGCCCACCCCTGGTCTAGAGCAACTCTGTCACATGTCAACTAAAGGTAGGTCATATTACTCAGTATCACAGATTCAATAGGAAAAAAATCTTTGTGTCCAGGGAGACTATTGCCCCGACCCCCTAAAAAGGAAAGACAACAGGAAAAAAAAGCACTAATACATTTGCAATCGACCTGGCAGACATACCTCTCAGGAAGGAAGATGTTCACGCTAGTTAAGACAGGGCCCCGCCCACACCCGGTCAGCTGTGTCCCATTTCCTGTCTGCAGGAAACTGACGCTCACTGACGATCCTTCCCGTGGCTCATGTGTGGGTCCGCACGGCATCCTCTGCAAACGCCACACGTTCCGTGGAACGGGATTCAGTGACCAGGAAGCAGGAATCGCCTATGGATTTGGGAAACACTGAAAAAGCATTCGAATAGTCCGCCAAATCCCTATCACCTCTCACTTTTTTTTTTTAAGTGCTCAAAAACATTTGTTTGAATAAATGATCGTGTAATGTGGTGTCTTCAGGTCTCAAAGGAATTCTACTATAAGTCACATTTCAAGGCTTTCATATTTTCTTTTCCTAAAAGGCACTTCCCTTGCTAACAACAAACCATTATAAGATAAGATGATGGGCGCTGCAGTGTTGCAGCTACGGCTTTGACTCTTCCTGGGGACAAGCCCATGGGCGGCTTGGCCTAAGTCACGTGTCCAGCTGCCTGGGAAGCCACAAGCCACGGGCTTTGTGTTTGCCCAGAACTGCTCGGCGCTGGCTGCTTTGTGTATTAAGTCAGGAAATCTCTCAGCACCTCACAGTCCGATAGGAGAGAGAAACTTGTAACACATAACTGTCTTTTGGTCCTGCCTTAAGAAGTAAGGAGATAGAAGTATAAGGTTGGGGCCCCCTGGCCGTCCATCCTCGTGGGAGGGGCGTGCAGAACAGGACGCACACCCTGCAACGCTGAGCAGAGATTAGAAGCGATGGACTGTTTGTCTATACACACAGCAACATGGATGCATCATAAACACAGTGCTTAAGAGAAAAATAAGAAATATATATAAAAGCACATGCACAAAACACATACAGGTATATACATACTCAAACCACATAACAAAAAAACATTCATACAAAATGTGTTTTGCAAAAATATTAATACGTACGACCCAGAAGCTGCCCATCACAGTACAATGTGTGCTGATGGCGGGAGGAAGCGGAGATTACGAGGGGATACGAAAGAGGAAGGCGGGGCGGGAGGGGCGAGGAAGAAAGGGAAACAAGGAAGGAGGCGGAAGGGGTGGCGGCTCTCGGCGGCCCCGGGGTAGTGATGTGCCAGGAACACCAGCTCTGTCGATCCGGCCCGCACCTGTGAGCGAGGGTGGGGACAGTCGCGGGTGCAGGCGGTGAGAGCCCTCTGCAGCCTGCGTCGTCCCCTGTGCTACCCCTGTGAGCCCTCACGCTGCTTCCAGGGAGGAACTGCTTTATTCTCAATTTACAGATGCAAAACCTGGGGCTAACAGGGCAGGGTGGTTTGTCCAGGGTCACACAGGCAGTGGTGTGATTGGCGGCCGGGGCATAGACCCTACGTCTAAAGCTAACTCTCTGCGCTTTGTATTAACCATGCAGCCTACGTTAGTTAGGTGTTGCCTAAATTACCCTCCACCTCGAAAATTCTACTTTGTGAGTCCAGGTAGATGTTCCCAGGTTGATAGTCAATTTTCTAAAAGGCGCTATTATGCAAAGCGGTTTTAAAAGCAACTCAGATTTATGCCCACAGCCCTGCACTGGACGGCAGCCTGCATTCTCCCGTGAGAGGGGGCCTCGTGCAATACTGACGGGGTGACATTCTGAAAACCTCATTTTAAAATTCTCATGTTTCAGTCCAAGGTAGTTTCGTTTCATTCAAGTTGTTTTGCTTTTCACGTCTGCCCCTGAACAATCTCACACCTTTGAACGCATCTGCAGAGCGAGGGCACCACCAGGCAGGTCTGCCCGCTGGCTGGCCCTTCACGGCGAGCACCACCACGCCGCGCCGCAGGCGCCTCGGGCTGCCAGATGACCTTGGCGACAGCAGTGCGGCAGATGCCCTGTTTGTGGTTTTAATGGCTCTAGTTGAAATTTCTGGGAATGTTGGCTTGGCCCTCGTTTGGTGCCAGCTGTGAAACAAGCTCTCACATTGTTTAGGGAACACATGGCGCGGTGGGTGACTCAGGTGTCCCCACTGCCACGTTGCCTTCAACAGCCTTTTGGGAAAGACATGGCAAAGCAGCCCTCTGGGGACCCCTCCTGGCCTGGGTCACACCCTCCCCTGGTTTCCCAGAGGCTCTGCTCTCCCCTGCACCCCACCCCCCATCTTCCGGGCTGGGCCTGGCTGTTCCGCAGCAGGACTGCGGGTGGGGAAGGTGTTTGTGCCACGCAGGGGAACGTCTTACGTGCAGTGTGCCCCAAACACTCAGGGTCTTGTGCTTCATTTTCAACATGAAATAAATGAATGAAAAGATCCACCCAGAAAATTCCAAGAGAAGGACCAGTCAATATAATCCCTATTGTCCAACTTTACAGGACACATCGGATTTGGCCATGGGGACTAACATGAATGAAAGTGTAAACGACAGTCAAGGGGGCCACTTAACATTGGAGATGCAAATAAGCAACGGGAATCCAACACACTGGCATTTTCTCTGCAAGGCATCATCAGCTCCACGGGTGGGCTCCTATTCATCCTTCAATGCCCAGTTCGAATGTCACCTCCTGCCCCTCAGCCCGATACATTTGCCCCCCTGCCTCACTGTTCTCCAGCACAGCTGTCATGCCCCAGGCTTGGGTCGAGTCCTTGGTACATTCCCGTGTCACTGTACCCTCTGCTGCCTGGCTCCGGGCCTCACTGTGAGTCTCCCCGTGGCAGGGGCTGGGTAAGGAGAATGGCTGCATATCCACCAAAGGGACGAGCTTTGATGTCAGAATACTTTCTTGTCTGCACATTCCAGGTCCTTGCCCTCGTGGCTGTGTGCGGCAGAGTTAAGTGGAATAAAAACTCTGCAGCCCAGGGGACACGTACCAGGAATGCACTACATGGCTCCTCTCATCGCTAGGTTGAATCTCTGTCAAGGCGTGCCTCGTCCATCTCTGTACCCCCAGTGCTTCGCACACAGAGTAAAACAAAACGATGTGTGTGTTGGGGAGAGAACTTCTGGCAAACTCGAGTGCCACCTAACATGAGATCGAGAGAGGAGAGCGTCTCCACAAGATGCGCTTGGGGAGGCCAGAACCAGTTTGCTCATTTTAGATGACGCATCATCCACAGAGAAATGCAGACAGAATCGCAACACACACAGCTCCTGTGGGACCTCATGGGGCAGCACGGTCGCTGGTCATGGATAACTGAGGGATGCCAACATGAACGGGGAGGACGGAAGTGCAATCAGTAGGAGGAAAATGCAGGCCAGAGGGACTCAGCCAGATGTTTTCCAGTTGTGCTGGAGGAAGCTTCCCCTGCTGCCAGGATGAAGGGGGCAGGAAGAGGGGCTCGGCTAGAACGCGGGGCCATCCACACCCCCACCCACCTCGGCCTCAGCGCGGCGCCTCCACTTTCGTCTCCTGCACGGCAGCTGCAGACCCTGGGACAAAGCGCTCCACGGCGTAAGCACTTGGGCGCGGCCGAGCCCTGCACTACGGATGGGCGCCTTGGAAGGACGGGGGCTGGAAAGGGAGGACGGTGACCACAAAAGAGAAGAAAACTTCTCACGTGTCAGAAATCAAAGATGAAATGTAGGAGGAAGACACATTTTGTCAGTTCATCAGACAGGCATGCAAGGTACCTATGACTTATATCTTGAGTCTCTTTTGCTGAAAATTAGAACTAAGTGAAAGTTCTTGAGAATTAGATGCCAGCCTATAAAATAAAAAAAGAATATTTCCTAAGTGTAGTAATAAATGAGAGGTGGAATGGGAGTTAGACTCCCCACCAACCCCACAAGAAACAGACAAGATAACTGCTTAGTGGGGAACACAAAGCAACCAAATGAAGACAACCACCTCTCTAAGATAACAAAATAAGCCCGAGATTTATATTACAAAATTAACTTATTCTGCCCCTAATTCTGTAAATAAGCAGTAAAACAGAGTAGAATAAAATAGGAAATGCAAATGGATACAGCTTTTAATAAAGGCACTATTATTTTGTGAAATGTGATCTCCTCTGAATGGTAGACGCCGCCGTGCTCAGTTCCATTAGAAGTTAAACGAGGGACCGAGCCTGTCTGTGGATGGCCCAGGATTTCTTTATTCCGAATATTTCTCTACCTTTCAAAGAACGTTCAGACGCCTTAGCTTCTTCAGGTGATGTTCTCAAGTCGACACCAGAGCCAACTCCTTGGGCAGCCTCAGGCCCCAGCACTTCCTAACTGGTCATTTCCCACATCCCCATTTGGGCAGCAGGCCGACATGCCGGTCAGCCCGGGCCTTCATGCAGTGGACAAAAGGCCCACGTGGAGTAGCTGGTGCTTGCAGTTACGCACGCATCTTTGCAAACGGGCTCAGGCGAACCCTGGCGAAGACTGCGCGCGCTGCACATGGGCACCAGGGGACTGGCCGTGTGAGTGGATCTCAGCGAAGATGCAGCCTGAACGCTACGCGAGGACTGATGATGTCTCAGCTCCGGCCCAGAGCAGGCCATGGACAGAGCAGAGCACAGTCCATATGGTGAAAGGTGTGGGGTACCCGGAAAGCTCCAACTTTGAAATATTTTTCTCATCGGGACTTTAAAATCACAATTAGCTTTATATCCTTTGTGGCTGGTATCATTCATAAAAGTGTCGATAACAGACGCAGCTGACCAGGCCTGAGGCATCCCACACCTCGCCATTAACCTAGCGTGGAGAACCTGTCAACGCCTCAGATTCACAAAGCCACCGGAAGGACTAACTCCAAGAAATCCAGGACAATGATTTTTAGATCCAGAGCCACATCCTTCCTTTACTCTCCTATCTTTCAGACCTCCCCCGCACCCCCGGGGGAAGTGGGTCCCCGGGGCGCAGATTCCTACCGCACCTCGGCAAAGCATGGAGCCGACACACCTGCTCGCACTGACGTGCTAAGGACAGAATGTGCTCTTCTTCTCTGGAGTGTTTCTGTTCTAACAGGAAATACCTGAAATGTCCATCATTAGGTTCGTTCTGATGGTGACCGACCCCTGGGTATTCCTGTCAGGACAAGATAAGGACATGACAACCACGGGCGATTAGACCGGGGTTTGTGGCCAATCCATGGCCATAAATTCCACCTGGAAAGATGAGTCAGGCCAATCTCATTCTCCCTTCCAAGAACTTAAATTTGGAAAAGCCAAGAGTCTGTTAGTGGTCACTGGGGCACGTTCACGTTGACGGGACAGGAGGCAATGTCTGGGCCGTAAGGAGGCAGCTGCCATGGAGTGGCTGCGACGGCCGTGGGCGTCCTAGAGGTGGGAAGAGGAAACGGAGCGTGGAAACCAGACGCCAAACAGAAAGCAGAAAGCACATTCTCAACTCTGTGGGAGATGGGGAGGGAACGGCAGGGCCCAGAGTGGCCTCGGTCCCTGGAGACCCCCAGTTTCCATTTCTAGGGGTGTGTCCTCACAGTAACTTGTTTTATCAAGAGATAATGTGAATGCAACTTTCTTTTTTGCAGTAAAAAGAACCAAACTAAACCAGCTCTGGCCTGCATTTTGGGATTTATGCAAACTCAGAGGCCTCCTGTTCAAACCCGTGTTGGTTTCCAATTTAATTTGGGGAGGCAGGGATGAGCGAGGGAATGGTCCCAGTGCGGGCTAAGGCTTCAGGGGTCCCAGGGCTGCTCTCCACTCGGTGAGCCTCTCACTGTGGGGTCAGAGGAAGTGCAGGATCTTTTAGGGGGTGGTGACTGCAAACTAGTTCCCAAGCCCAACCTCAATGTCCGACTTGCTGAGAGTTTCAACTCCACCCAAAACAAGAGACTATTATCGGAATTTGGATTCGTCACCTATTTTTTCTTTTGTCTCTCCCATTAAATTCCCAAACATTCCCTGAGCGTCGATTATATGACACTAGGGAAAGGCACACAGATGAAGTACAACGCCCGGCTTTGAAGGACTGAGTTTGGTAAGAAGGCAAACAGAAAAACCAACAGAACATCCCAGACGGGCAGGAAGCCAGGTGTGAATGGAGGAAGAGCAGGGCCCTGTGATTGCAGAAGGGCTGGTGCGGGATGTCCCGCTGAACAGCAGGGCGGTGGGCCAGCGGGAAAAGGACCGTCACGTGGAACATCACGTATAAACGAGAGTGGTCAGGAACGAGAAAGGTCTTTTGAGGATCTTCAGGAATGTGCCTGGCTGGAGTGCGGGGTGGGTGGGGTGGCCGGGGGCTCACATTACAGCAGAGCCCCTCTCTCAAGGGGAAGCCCTCCCCCCTGCACGTAATCAAGAACAGTAGGCAGTAAAAAGTCATGAGCACGTCTGCCATTTAGAAAGATCTTTTTTCAGAGTGTGGGAATGGGGTGGGCAGAGATTCCAGTTTAAGATAATTTTGGAGTATTCTGAGCAAGAAATAAGAAGTGTCTGAAGTAAAACAGCAGAGATGAATAAAAAGAAAAACTAAAATTGCGTATCAGGTCCAATTGAGAGAACGTGGCAACCAATTAAGATTTGATCATTTTCTTTGGTCAGATACATTTGGCTGCAGCAACACAAATAATTCTCTTGAAGGCCCAGAACAGGGCACTGCCAACACTGGAGACATTTGTCACTTGTTTCCAGCCTTCATTGTACTTTTCCCTGGCACAGCCCTGTGCCCATGTGGACCTTAATAATAAGTGATTTTGTAATGATGGGAATAAATTGCAGTGATCACACCTCATTTATTTTTCAACGTCCTCGCCCATCTGGTCATTCCACCAAGCACCGCATTTTCTCCCAACCATTGTATTTCAACCTGAGGACTCCTTGCTGCCCTATTTTCATATCCTGGGCAGTCTGGCTCGTGGGATGAGACTGGATCTGCATTCAGGAAAGCAAGATTCAGTGCCCCACGCAACACTTAACTCCAGGGTTCCCATTTACACTGGACCCTGGGGTGGGGTATTCGGCAAAGACAAGTAAATACACAAAGACTCGATGTGCAAAAATTCAGTTATGCTCTCTGCAGCTGTGCAAGGAACGGGGTCCTCCCTGGGTTTTACCGTAGGGTCTGCTACGTGCATAGGGAGTTTGTGAGCTGAGTCACCCTCACCTTCCACGCTCTCGTTTAATTGTCCTTCGCTGGGCTCCACGCGGGCAGGGACCTGCCAGCCTCGTTCCCTGCTATGCTCCTGACACCTCACTTAGTGCTTAGCATACAGTAGATGCTCCCTAAATATGTGCAGTCATTGAAGACAGGCGAGGATTGAGCTCCGTGGGTCCCAGTCCTCCCTTTTTACTCTGGGTTGGATGGTGTTGGCCCCACAGCTGGGGTCAAAGCTGGGCTTGGATGGGAGGGTTCTTCATAATGGGCTCAGTCACCTGGCACCCACATCGCAATGTGCCCTGCGCCAACCATCTCTGTTCCTCTGACAGCCAGGAGCTGGGCGCCAGGGTCTGGAGGATTTATCCAGTCTAGGAAGTATTCTTCTGTCTCAGTTCATTCCTGCTTCTTGTCTTTCACCTACGCTGTTCCACTTGAAATCCACCTCTCCGCTGACGCTCTGCCTTCGCCGGAGGCCCCTGTCCCTCTGCTGCCTTTTCTCTTCCTCCTATCACCTTCTGTTTAGACCATCGCCTGCCCTGGGACACTCTTCTCTGAGCCGGGGCAAGCTCCCTCTTCCCACAGGCCTGCGCCCCTGACACGGTGCATTCTCTGAACTTACACAGGACAAAAATGGGTGAGACAATAGTCAGTCTCAGAGTGGCAGAGCCTGGCAACACACACTAATTTTCAAAATGAGTAATTCCTGAAGTTGACGATCGTGTCACTCTCTTGCTCGTGATTTCCATGTTCTGTGTATAGCTGCCCCTGGCACACGGACCTGCTGTGTGGAACTAGCTCTTCTTAAATGAGCACTAGAATGTGGAGCTACAAAGGCAGGTATTGTTGTCTGTGTTTTCACCAACACATCACAAGCGCTTAAAGCAGGGCCTGGCATACACCGGGTGCTCCATAAATAGGGGCTGCAACATTCATCGTGACAGAGCCTTTCTTTGTTGCCATTTGCAAGGAGCGAAATTTGGATAGCTTCACCAGATGGGTCGAATTGTTTTGTAGGAATCGTGGCTTCCATGTAGACAACAGCTTATGAAAAGCTTTTACATATGACAGCATTGCTCAAAACTGCCCTACGAAGTGGGTGAGGCATGAATTGTCTCTCCTGTCCCAAGGAAGAATTGCTAGAGATGGCAGCTGCAAGGGGAGGCTGCACTCCTGGGCGTGGGTCACTCAGTGGCAGGGGCAGGGCCTGGGCTCTGAGTTTCCCTCCGAGTCCTCTGGACATTGCTGCCTTGTTTCCAGTGGGACACTTCGGTAGCCGAGGCATCTTAGTGGCCTCTGCCTCTCCCACATAGCTCCCTCACCGTTAGCGGGTGGCGTGGGGTCCTGGCTTCACCCGGCCAGGCGGGCACAGTGGCATCCCGGCACTCCGTGTCCCAGTTCCAAGTCTCTGCGCTTGGTCCTGACTCATCTTTCAAGGTCTTGTCCTCAGCTCACCCACCACCTCTTCTCAGCCCCTTCCTCACCCTGGGCAGAGGCTCACACAGCAGAGCTCACTGGGCAGGATGCATGGAGAATGAGCCAGGCAGGAACCTTTTCCCAACACTTAACCCTAAGAGAAGAAAACTCCTGGAGCCAGAGGAAGGTTTTTGTGGCTCCACAAACTGAAGTTCAGGTAAGTGTGTGGACTTGGAGAGGAACCGGATCTTCTCAGATCTTCCCGGTGGCTGGGACATCCCTCGGCAGAGGGTGCTGGGTGAAGCTGTGTCGCGTTCCTCCTGGTGGGCGTGGCGTCCATCCCGCCAGGTTTATTTTCTGAGAAGAATGACTATTGTGGTGATGGTCAAATCCTCCAACACTCTTCAGACACTTCGAGATGGGTCCTGCCCCTGTCACCTTAATATCCTCCATCATTTAGGGACATAATAGCAGAGACATCTCAGGACGACCTTCCCTGCAGGATGCAGGCTCGTCCCTCCTCCCCGAGTTCCGGGTTGGCGGCCTTTCCTACGCTGCCAGACGCTCCTGCTCAATCAGGGAAGGTGGGAGGCGACAAGAGCCCCTTCTGCTGGCCCGTCGGGGAGTCCGATCTCAGGAGTGTGGCTGAGCCGCCCGTGTCTGCGGCCGAGCAGATGGACTCCGCGGGGAGCAGACGCCACACACTGTCGCGTTCCTGCTCACCACTCCTGTCTGTTCCTCAGCTCCTGTGTCGATCTTTTTTCATCGGGACAGAATTCTTGGACCATAGGTGACAACGGCAGAGGGCAGAGCCCACCTGGGACTTGTCCAGCTGCACAGCAACGTGACATTGACCTAAATCAGCCAACATGGACTACTGCCTGGGGAGGTTCTTCCCCACTGAGCAGGATTTGTCCCAAACCCCCGGCAGCTACCCAGCGCCAGGAGCGGAGTTCCCTCTGCATCTGCACACGCAGGCTCCTCCACCGAAACCGAAAACACTTGTGTGTCAGCAAAGTTTGATTTTCTGTTCTCCTTCTCTCTGTGGTCATTTTAGGCAATTTCACAAAGTCACCCCACTGAGGAGACCCAGCGCTCACTAGATGTCCTCCTTCTGTGTGGGTCTGAGTCTCTCTTGCATTTTCGACACAGCGTCTTGCTGTTGGGAGCCTCGACCTTTCTCAGAAAACAGACTGTGTGTGTGACTTCCCTGAGGCCGAGAGCTGCCGCTGCTGTGGGGCACGTCCGCCCCGGGGGCCAGAGAGTCAGAGGGAACAGCTTTCCCCTGACACTGTGGGGAGGGGCTGGACAATCGTCCAAGGCCACAGTGAAGGCTGTGTGGCCCCAGAGAGGGACAGAGCCATCTGATGTCTGGGCCTGAAGGTCAGTTGGCCACAGACTCTCAGCCATTTGGGAACCCTGCCTTCAAATTCAGGTCTTCTCAGCGATGCCCTCGCCCACAGCAGAACGTGCTGTTCAAAGTCCCTTGGTAGCTGAAGGCTGTCTCTCTGCCAGGCTATCAAATGGACAAATAACCCTGCCTCCCTACCTAAGAGAGCTCTTTGTTGCATTCTCTGGTCCGAATGTTCTGTGATGGCCAGTGGCACCTGTAGCCTGATCCAAGGTTCAGTGTCTGCCTTGCAGTGCAGCCCAGGGACTGAGTGTCGCAAAACGGTTTCGCCACACAGAGGTCCACAGAGGTATGAAATTGCCCACGGCCGTTGACTAAGTTGGAGGCTGACTTCAGACCAGGATCTCAGGGTTGCTCTTTGTTTTCCTCATCGCTGGACAAAACTGTGTCCCTTCTCAGTGAGCCACCCTTCCTTCCGTTCCTGGCAATGTGAGTGCTCCATTCGTGCCATGGTTTGGGGAGATCAAATCTGTTCTTTTCCAGTGTACAATGCACACACTGCGAAATATTTAGCACACTGCTCTAGAGCATATATATTTAAAAATATTGAGAAATTACCCATATTTTCTTAAAGGTACATTTCAGCATGACAGGGAAAATGGATGATAAATGGCTCTTGAGGGTGTAAGAATAAATATGTTTGTGAGAGTGGTCGCTCATCTTTCTTATCACAAGTCAAGTCATCAGAATGAAAAACATGCCAGAGTTTTCTTGCAAAAAGTTAAATTGCTATCTCTTTTCAAATTCTGTCTTTTCCATATTCTAAACATATCAGTACTCGGCATGCATTTAATAAATGCACAGCAGAAATCAGCAGTCTTGAAACTAAAATATCACCTCCGTGTCGTGATACAAATGCTTTTCCCCACGGAAAACGTGAGGACCTGCCATGCTTCTCTCAATGCATGGTATTCTTCGTGTGGTCATGTTGCCACCTCTCGTATTTTCTAACCCTTTGCTCACAGGAGTTCACTATAGCTGTGCTTTTGTCATGTAATTTGCCATTTTAACCAGTTTCGGTGTATAATTCAGCGGCAGTAAGTACATGCACAATATGGTGCAACCATCACCAGTGTCTATTTTCAAAACTTTTTTTTTTAACCTCAAACAGAAATTCTGTAGTCATTAAGCAACGAATCTCCCTTTCCTCTCCCTCCAGCCCCTGGTAACCTCTAAACTTCTGTCTCCATAAAGTTGCCTATTTTAGATATTTTATATAAATGGATTCATACAATATTTGTCCTTTTCTGTCTGGCTTATTTCATTTGGCATAATGTTTTCAAGGTTTATCTATGTTGTAACATTCGTTTTTAAGACTGAATAATGTTCCATTGTATGACCATACCATATTTTACTAATTCATTCATCAGTTGATGAACACTTGGGTCACCTTTTGGTTCTTGTTAATAATGCTGCAGTGAACATTGGCATGTAAGTATCTGAGTCCCTGCTTTCAGTTCTTTGTGGTTCTTTAGCCATTTTTAATATCAGAAATAGTTAAAATTTGCACGACCCATTCATTTCTCTTGTTCTGCAAATCACTTCACAGTTGTGGTAGAACCCAGTGCCAATGACTCCACGGGGTCTACACAGCAGCCAAGACCCACCTGCATGGGCATCTCATGGTCCTAGGGAGCAAGAGCTGACCCAGAAGCCAGAAGACCCAGTGAGGTTCCAGAACTTGCCATCCCTCTCTAATGACTGTAATGAGGCAGCTCCTCTTGACTCAGTTTCCCAATTTGTCAAACAGAGAAATAATTCTTGCCATGCTCATCTAATATGCATGTCATGAGGATGAAATGAGGCAATATTTCAAAATAATTTGAAAAGGAAAGAGCCATATGCAGCACGGTATATAATTTTTGAATTCCGAAATAGCTGTTTTCATGCCATGCATCTGCAAAGAGGACTGAGATGATTAGGGTCCCGAGAACCGGCTTCTTGTTCTTCTGATGTCAGAGTAAGGAGGAGATGCCCCACCAGCCAGTGCAATGTCCAACGTACCACATACAGACGGCAGGCTAATGTCGCTCATCATGCTTTCGTGTCCTTGAACTTGCATGGAGTTAAGTCTCGGTCTTGCTTCACCGTCCAAGCTCCAGTTTGGCAAGATCACCAGGACTGCTGGCAGTGCTCGTGTTCTGTCTATATAGGACGCTACCCAGGTACCTTGTTGCTACTGGACTTCCTAGAGTGCCTTGTGCTAAAGGATCTCTATGACTATTTATGCCTCGTGATTAAGTGTTGTTTGTCTCAAATGGAGAGTAAGATCCTTAAAGAAAGGAGCCATTGATACCCCATTAGCCTCAAATATTGCTTTGCCTTCATAGGCACTCATTAAATTCTTATTGACAACGACGACGACGACAACGACGATGATGATGATGGCTAACTCTATTAACAAGTACTATGTTCCAGGCACTGTAACAGTTACTTATGTATTGTCTCATTTATTTTTAGAATAACCTACGAAGTAGATTATTGATAGGTAAACTGAGGCAAAGAAAGTGGAAATAACTTGCTCAAGATTAGACAGCTGTGTCAAGTCTGGGATTCAGAGCAGGCCTCTGGCTGCAGAGTTCATGCCTAGACCTCTATTCTGTCTCTCATCTGAATGACCTGGGGCAGCCACTGGGATCCCAGTGCCCGGAAGGTGAGCAGATTGCATGACCAGGGCCCATGGGTAAGTACCCGGGGAGGAGGCTGGTCCCAATTCAGAGAGGGCTTACTCTGAATTTCACTTCATGCTTCATGATGGAGGGGTGGGGGGATGGGCTGGAGACAGGGTGTAGGGTGTCCTGACCCTACAGACGTGGACGGGTGTTGCCCCTGAGTCCAGAGGGAACAGGCAGGCACATTCTGACCCTGGCCCGAGCAGGGCATCCAGGGAACTTCTGGCATTCAGAAGTTCAGACATTGCTCCAAAGAGTCAAAATCTCTCAATTAACCCCCTGTTATAAATTGGCCATTTGTGATTATTTTTAAACCCTTTAGCAATCTATATGTATCTGTCCAAACATACATGAAAGTTTTCGTTTTATTTTGTTTTATCGCGAAGGGCTGGGAGAAGAATCTTTTAGATGCCTGACTAGCATAAATAAACCACGCTGTGTAAGTTCCCTTCCAGTGAGCATGCGGCTCGACAGCACCCAAAGGAACAGCTCCTGCGGAAATGCCACGGCAGGAGGCAGCAGGCTGCCTGCCCTAGCCCTGCCTTTGAGTCCAGCGTGGGAGCCGCGCCCGAGGTAAGGCGCACACTTCTGCCACTGTGCCGCTCATCTCCTGACAGGTACAGAAAGGCAGGGAAGTTCTGAAAACTACCAGGCACATGCAAATCAAAACCCCGGGTGTGGCTGTCTCTGCGCTGTCACCAGTGCGCTGTTAAAAAAGTCTTTCACAGATCACCGGGTGCCTGTGCCCGGAGGACCGCCCTAAAAAGAATGTCACTGAAAGCAGGATGTTGGATTGAGCAACTGAGGAACAATGACCTGGCCAAGGCTGCCACCATCAACGGAAACCACAGATCGACACATTCTTCACGGGGCCACAGACAGATGGGGATAAGGAGGGAGAAGCAGCCAATATTGTAAATGCTGAGAACATGCCAGGCGCCGTGCCAGCCCCACCCTACCTCACAACACGCAGCGTTCATTCCACGCGGTCCGCACGACACCCTCGCGGGCAGGGGGGTCTCCTTATTTGACAGGTGAGGAAATGGAGGCCTTGAAAGGTTAAGTCACTGAGAGAGAGTCACAAAACCCAGGTCTCAAATCAATTTTTAGCTCCAAACCCTGCATGGTATCGCCCTCACTGGATTTGACGCTGAGGAGCTGGGAGACGCTCTTCTCAGGCAAGGACGAGGTGGTTTGTATTTCTCTCAGGTGGCAGGATGCAGCCCGCTGCTCCAGAGAAAGTTCAAAGTCCTAAATATGTGGCAGGACTGTAAAAAAGAGGCTGCGGCTATAAAAACGTTCCTGTGATAAAACCCGTCTGTGTAGCCCATTCGAAAGCAGGTCCCACCGAAACTGCACAACTGCACACCAGAGATCTCATGCTGAGATGCAAAATGCATTTGAAATACCACTTAGCATAACACCCTAAGGTCTTGTAGTACATTGTCTTACACAGTCATTGGGTTTATAAACTGTTTGAGACAATGAAGGGAAGAGACAGGAGTGTGGATCACAACAGAGGGACAGCCCACCACACCCTGTGCGGGATGTAACCATCTTATGCAGAGGTATAAACCTGGCATTTAAAATCGCATTCTTGTTACTCACTAGTTACACATCTCTGTCACTTACTAGCTCTACTCAAGTTTCTTAATCTGCCCCAGTTTCCTCACCTGCAAAAGTGACACAACAGCACTTACCTGTGGGGTGGCTCTGAGGAGGGCACGTGTCCCTGTTTGCAAAGTGCTTAGAAGGGGGCTTAGTGCAAAGTGAGCAGTCAATTAATGGGGCCTCTTAATGTTGCATTATTTGTAGGAGAAAATGTAAGGAAATAGAAAAATGTGATTTCCCTAGGAATGACCTTTTAGCCTGCAAATATGTCGTCATTGGAGTGGCAATGAGCTCACTTACTACTATTACTAATTAAATCCAAATGTAAGCTGAATTAGTAGCTACTTAATTATTAATAGTCATAACTGTGACCATCATTTATTAAACAGCTCCAGTAAGACCAAGCTCTGTGCTGGTTACTTTGTCCCCAATCCCCAAAGCAACATGGCAGTATTGTCGCCGTGTCCCAGATAAAGGAAGTGATGCTCACGGGGGTGGGGGGAGGCCGCAGGTGCGCCGGGTGGAGAGCAGCCCACGCGCCTCCTGCCCTCCTGCTGCCAACAGGCCCGGAGCCAGCCCGCATTGCAAGGGTGGTGTTTCCCCAGGGAGATTAACTCCTGAGCACCTAGCTCAGGAGTTTGTGAAGCCCAAAGGGATAGATTTACAATTTACATTCACACTTTAGTCTAACACTCAAGAGCTTTGGGATAGGGACCTTTTTAAGAAAAAAAAAAAAATTAAAATAATAGTAAAAATGTTAAATATGCTGCTTACAGTAATGTCAGGACTGTTATACCTTCTTGGATTTCAGTGATTTCTCCTGCTGTTGGCCCATCTGAATGAAGCTATGGGGGGTAAACAACCCTCTAACTTTATCTGTGTTAAACATAACTTTCTTTCAAAATATCCTGCTGCTTATTCTTAACAGTTATTTAGGTATATACCATGCTCTGGACAGAATATGAACATCATAATTCAAAATAATGGCGTAATGTGCTTGTTATCTCAATGGGCAAACACACAGCCTACCCCGGAGGTTCTGGGATTGTTTCTGGGAAGGATCGGCCCCTCTACAGTTACTGGATGTGTGTTCTCTATTTAAAGCTAAATCCAGCAAGGACAAAACAGCCTGAGAATTAGAGCAAATCAGGGGAATTGCCAACTAACTTTTTACATAGGCAGTGTGCTCAGCCCCTGAAGTGATTAAGCGACATTTCCACTCTGTACCTTCCACAGTTTGAGTGGATACATGAATGTCCAAGAGTTCACCTTGGATTCAGAACCCAAGTGAATGAGACTCTGCAATCTCAGCACAATTGTCACCAGTACCACGCTAAGAAAGGTTCACACGAACATGAGGATTTTTAGAAAAACCCACAGGCATGACTACTATACTCATACGGGTATGTCCCAATAAGTGATGCACTTCCGAGCCGTGGCCTCAGAAAGCATGTTCTTATCCCCGCGACACTGCCATTGAGGGCAACCCGAGAACATGCTGACCGGCCAGTCTTTGGATTACAAAAAATATCCATCACAAAATTTTATAATCACATGCCTCATTCTCTTACTACTACACAAAACTACCTAGATTGATCAGCCGTGGCATTCACCATACTTCCTGCCAAATGATTCTTCTTCATACACACCCCCCATACACTCACATACATGCACACACACATACACACAGGCACTACATACACACAGACCCACACATGCCCATGCACAAACACGCACACACCAAACACACATGCAGCCCCCCAACAGCCACATTCTATACACATCTTTCCTTAAAGGACTATGATTCAATGTCATTAAACAGATTAAAAATCTGGTGAATGTGCCCATATATGTTTAGAGCAACAGCAGCACCACTAGAATAATACTTCACAGGCAACCCCTCTGAAGGTGGGAACATATTCAGAAGGGTAAGTTCTAGAATGCTGAAAAGTCACACCACCCACAGCAAATGTTTTTATCTGTGTGCATTATGCATGTTCAGGAACAGATACATGTGCCATGTCCATGACTGATATGATACATGTGGCCACACGCTGAGATCAGTAAATGTGTGGTGTTGCAGCAACATCTGTGGTCCCGTCGTTCCTGCCTGAGTTTTCTGCAAGCTGCTTATGAAAACACGGCAATAAGGAAATTATTCTAAGAGGGCATCTGGTCCAACAGCAAAGGAAAGTCATTTAGGATTTTTTGGAGTGTGAAAACTGTTTCTCAGTCAAAGTGTTCTGAGTTAGATTTTTTTTTTACTTAGTCAGCAAGTTGGTAAATGGCCCTGATATTTCAGAGCTTGTGCTTCATGCAGCATGGAACAGGGGCTCCTCTCAATTTATCTGAGGGTTTCAAGTGGCTACTCAAAAATGCCCACTGTTTCTCCCTCCCATGTCTATAGAACGGACCATCTGCATAGCTCCAGGATTTACATATGTTTATGTATATGTGTACACACATATATGTATATGCGTCTCTCCAGGGTGTATGCATGTTTACATATATGTATACACACGCATATATGTATATGCGTCTCTCCAGGGTGTATGCATGTTTACATATATGTATACACACGCATATATGTATATGCATCTCTCCAGGATGTATGCATGTTTACATATATGTATGCACACGCATATATGTATATGCGTCTCTCCAGGATGCACACATGTTTACATATATGTACACACATATATGTATATGCATCTCTCCAGGGTGTATGCATGTTTACATACACGTATACACACGCATATATGTATATGTGTCTCTCCAGGATGTATGTATGTTTATATATACGTATACACACACATATATGTATATGCGTCTCTCCGGGATGTACATATGTTTACATGTATGTATACACACGCATATATGTATATACGTCTCTCCAGGATGTATGCATGTTTTTATATATGCATACACACGCATATATGTATATGCGTCTCTCCAGGGTGTACGCATGTTTACATATATGCATACACACGCATATATGTATATGCGTCTCTCCAGGATGTACATACGTTCATATATATGCATATACATCTATACGTACATATGTGTATACATAGACAGGACCATCTACATATCTGCCCTTTAATACAACAAAGTCATTTAACTCAGTTATATGGAGGGTCTAGCCTTTTATTTCTGAGTGGCTGAGCCACATCCGTCACTGCCTGGTGGGGATAGTCGGTGTCCTTCCTCACCTGGGAGACGGAGGAACAGCACATCCCGCTGAGAGCCCAGCACAGCTCAGCACACGCGCTGAGATCTGGTGAGTGAGCGTCCTGGCGTAGCCTCGCTGGCACAGCTGTCACACGCTCGCGCTGGCAAAGCGAGCGAGCCAACAAACTATGCCAGGGCGATTCAGAACTGCCGGACACCGATAGAGAGGACCTCTTTCCTCTCCTCCATCTTCTTAACTTTACTTTTTAATGAAATAAATTGATCTTCCCGAGCTGATTACTCCTTTAGTTGTGCATGAGTGAACATTACCTTTGGCCTGACCGTCGTGTTTGCTTGTCAACAGTTCAGAGGGTTCCTGAGTGTGTATGAGATGGCCGCTGTGCTAACACAGACCCTCGCTATTCATGGAGTCTGCGTTTGCAATTTCACCCACTTGCTAAAACTCATTTGTAACCCCAGAGTCAATGCTCATCCTGCTTTCGAGGCCATTTGTAGACATGCACAGAGTGGAAAAAAATCAAGAGTGAGTTTCCTGATGCACATGTTCCAGCAGAGGCTGAGCAAGGCAGAGCTCCGCCTTCTTGCTCCAGCTCATACTGTGAACAGTGTCCTGCTCATAGCCTATCTGGGGCCACATTTGTCACATTATTGGGCTTTTGTTTGGCCCCTAAGTGCCATGCTGAAGTGCTGCCTTGTGCTCCTAAGCACACGGGCCGGGCCAGGCCTTATGGAGAAAGCACTTGTGTCAGAGACGCTTGGTTCTGGCGTGGGAGACGGCGCTGTTGGCCAGGAGTCCAGCGTTCATGAACCAATAACACACAGTCAATACGGTGCCTTTAAACAGGAACGTGCGTAAAAAAGGGTTCTGTGCGAATCTCTTGACGAACATGTTGTCACCGGAGGCTTGAAGGAACCCACCCCTCTATTTCCCCCAGGAACAGTGGCTCACATTGGCTAACTCATCGTCCGAGACAACCTGACAGAGCGTGACGACCATCGACTGCTGGAATCAACTGTGCCTCCAGGTCTTGTCTCTGCGCCGCCTTCCTCCTCCCTCACAGTGGGTAGGAGTTTACCCAGAAGTCAGAGTAACACCCGTGTTCAATTTTAATTCTTGACTTCATCAATACTATTTCCTAATCAACACTATTCTGGCCATTACAAGGGAAATTCTCTTCTTTCCTCAACCCTACCCACACCATCCCCACTACAGCTCTAAAACACATTTTATTATGGAGAGATACGTGGGACATTAACAGCAGAGAGCCTCAACTATGAATTCAGGATCTGCCACTTTTACCTGGTGACCCTGGGAAAAATCAGCCAGCAATTCCAGGCAAGGTTGCCTTGTTTTCAGATGGGATTATTAACGACCCACGGGCCTTCAGTATGTATTCCTCGGGTAACATCCACAAGGTGAAGACAAAGTAAGCACAGCATCAATAAATAAGCATTTTACCGTTTTACCAAAAACGCTGTCATTATCACCCATTTAGCCTGGAAGTACCCACCTTATACATCCCAAGTGATTAAAAGACAGTGGCCACCGCTAGGTCAGACAGATCATTCCGGGCACTAGTGAGGTCTTACTACCTCATGTACGAGGCCCTCAGGAGGAGCCTTGATTCCTGTTTCCAAACCACGTTCTGGATACACAGCTGCCCCACTTGGAGAGGGTGGGGCTGGGGAGCGAGGGTGGAGAGTGACCATCGTCACAGACCGAATTATGCACCAGGAACACGGGAGCAGCCTTACTGGCTCGCTCATTTTTGGAAATTTTAACATTTACTACCAACGAGTAAGTAATTAGTTAAGTTGTAACAACTCCCAAGGAGGCGGCTGTGGGCAGAATGGTTCAAATCAGTCCTGACATGTGACTTCTGGAAAAAAACCAGGAAGTGTATTTGTGCGAGAAGCACAGGAGAGGGTGTCCTCCGAGTTCTCCATTTCTGGTTTCCTGGCCATTAAAGCTTACCACGCTCTTCCCCTTGGTTATGAGGGATCCGATACTTTGCTTTTTAAATTTGTGCTCTCTTCCCCACAACATCTCACAGAGCACAGAGCCCCGAGGAGGGAGTTGGTAAGTTACGCACACATCTGCGGTGGAAGTCACGGCAGCAAATGTCCCGGGGGTCTCCGTATACCTGTGTGAGTTCCACTGATTTATAAAGAGCCAATGTAGATCTGGTCTGAAATGACTTTGAAAACCCACAAAATAATCTGCTTTTGCTTTTCTCAGTTTGAAACAAGATCATTAAATTCAGTTTGGAACAAAGATATCCTTAAAGAAGAGGCCCTGAGGCCTCATGTCCGAAGGCCAGTTGTCGCCTGCGATTCCGGCTGAGCTTCTCCCCACTGTTTTGGCCAAAGCCTTGGGTGGCCGAGAAGTAGACTGAAATGCATATTCACGGGCAAGTATTTTCTGAGACGTATTCCAAGAGCAACATGCTAGGAGGTGGCACGGGGAGGGAAGGAAGCCTGGCAGGTGCAACTTGCCCCAGCCCGGCAGGGGACACCAGTGGAGCTGCCCTCAGGGACAAGGAGGGTGGAATATGGAATATACACCCCCCGCCTGACAGCCATTGGCTAAGGCTCCCCAAAGGGAGCAAACTCCCCAGCATTTCCCACCACCCAGCCAGGTAGGAGGAAGGGCCCTGGCAGCTCGGGAAGGACCCTCCAGAGAAGAGACTGGCGCTGGCCTGGGCATGGAAGTGCTGCTGCAGCAGGTGGGCAAGGGGACAGCCAAGGGTCCGAAAGCACATGGGCAGAGCACCTTCGGTGCCTACTGCAGCCTCGCACCCAACGGTGGGAGGACTCCCGTCCCTGACACGCAGCTCCGCGGCCTGCGGTTATGGCAGAGCACGGCAATGTCGGAGATGGACGGCTGGGCATGTGTTTAAGACGGCTCAGTATTAATTTTCAAAAAATTATTCCTGACATTTTGTTGTAAAATATAAGAACAACAGTGATGTCAGAACTCATTAGGTTTAAAATTATACTCATGACTTCCTGGAACCAGGCTTGGAACCTAATGTACAAGTAGGCACTGAAACGCTTTTGCAAGAAGGTACATTAAAAATAAAGGCAGATTTGCAGATTCTGGTAACTGGTGCCTGAGAACAAGAAAAAGAAAATCTAAATTTGCATGCCTGAATTTAACTTACAGAAGAATTAAATTTTCTAAAGAGTATGGAAGTATCCTGATTCAGTAAATGCTAAAATTTAGGATGTAACACTGTGATTGCCAAGAGGTCAGGGACTCCCCTTGGCAGCATCCTCACTGTCCACGGTCGTGCAGACGGTCAAGAGTGTGCAGATGGACCAGAACCCTCAGAAGCAGCTGCCGTGTACAGAGACCAGCTCCCATTTGAAATCGCCCCTACACATCCTGTTGTAGGGCAACTGGCTGTTGTCCTGGCACCTGTAATAATTCTAATGGTATCGCCATGGCTTGAGAATAGTGGTACGACTGAGGAACTGAGAATCCCAACCGAAACGCCATTGGGAACTCAGGATACTGGCAGTAGGGCTGGCATTTTGCAATGGGAATGCCTGGACAGGGGAAGGAACCGAGACAGGGCTGCAGAACCCCACAGTGGAAAAGGTCATTGGAGATGAGTTACTACCCATGGGTACCTTTCTCAGGACTTGCCTATATCGGTGACAGAGCAAATGCTCTGGTGTAGGGCTCCCTGTTGCTACATGGTACGGCCAACCCTCAACATGACACTCTGTCGTCCAGCTTCCTGGCTTTATAAAAGGCGTGGTCCAGGTGGTGACAAGACTTGATGCAGTGATTATTTTTATGACTGACTGACCTCACCCTCTGCATTGGTTGATGGCATTTACAGTGAGACACCCAGAAGTGTTTCCCTCGGAGCACGATTTCCCTCCTGATTGCTGGTGCTGCTGTAACTACGACTCTTTCCTTGTGCCAATCTGACTGTACTGTCCCGGCTACATCTCAAGAAAATGCATTCTAAGGAACAATGCTTTCTTTTTTATCTATCTCTTTATACATAAAGAAACAACTAAAGGGTACACTTTACTTTGAAACCGTAGTTTCAAATGTATTGTGTGGTAATATAACTGGACATAATCAAATAATCCACGGAATGTGAATTGTTTTTCTCTCCTGTTTTTCTCAGCTTACAAATGAGGTGCGTAGTTACACAGATGATTATCCACTCATACGAGCGGATTTTGAGTCAGTGTAAAGAATGAGTACCCCAAACACGGGTAATTGCCACTCAACAACTGTATGGCTAGTGATCATCCCAGTGGCGACAGGAGCACGTCTGGTTGCACAGAGTGGGTGGCTCGCTGGGAAGCTGCTGCGGCACAGACCGCAGTCTGTCGTTAATTGCACTGTCTTTAGGGGGATGTGCTCCCGGGTCCTGGTTCTCCATCTGAAGGTCTTCCTCCCACCGGGAGCTCTTCCTCTTCCGTCCTCTCCCCCCACCGCACTGTCGGGCTTGGTGCAGCTGGCGGGAGGGAAGCCGAGACCAAGCGGGTGGGCTCTACATTATTGGGAAGTTCCAATTGATTGGACTCAGATCCATGTAGATTAAAAGATCCCGGGGACAGAAGGAAGCGTGGGAGCTGAACGGCGGCAAGGATGTATTGTGTCCACAGGTCAGTTAAATTCTTCTACGTTCCAGAAAATGAGTTTAAATACACCCAAAGTCATTTGGGAGGGAAAGGGTAAAAGAGACTCTGGCGGGAACAGAATGGAATGGGTGAGTCTGCCTGTGAACGCGTGACTCCCACCGTCATTCTGGTTTGGGGACAGTCCTCTTGGAAGACAGGTTTTCTGGGAGCTCCTTGCAACAGAAACCTCCCCAGCTGGGGACAGGAGGAACTTTGGGACTGCATGTGGGGTGAGGATGGCCTGAGATGCAAGGGGGCTGGAGGCAGCGTGAGAACACACACCAGCTTGCCGCGCTGTTGCAGCTGCCGGCCTGCGGACCAGCCTGGCATGGCCGTGTCCCCACTGTCTCGGCAGCCGTCTCTGGCTCCATCATGGTCCCCATCCCCCGCCAAGGACTGTAAACACTCATTTATGTTTCCCTTCAACATTCCTTTGGCTGATGAGGTCCCCATACACTGCCCATCTACAAGGGGACTTTTGAAAATGAACTTCAGTGAAGCTCTCTCGATATCCCCAAATTTCTACAATCAAATTCCAAATGAGAAGAGGACAATTTGCCTGAGGGCTTTGCAATGACTCTGTAGGTGAAATTTAAGTGGCAAGTGCGCTACCGATAATATCGCCTTCATATAATTTCTACCCAGGCAGTGTACAAAACGCTTCCCTTTGGATTAATGTCTTTTTCAATTATGCTAATACAGTATATGAAACTAAACTCACAGCTGTCCCGAAAGGGCCATAAGAAGTAACAGAGGTGCGTTCTCTGTAGTCTGAGGTAATGCATTAAGTGAAGCATGTTTTTCACTTTGATGAATACTCCATTTAATTAAAAGTAAATATTAGGAGAGAGCCCTGTCGGAGACCAGGGAGCACGCAGGCCTGTTTGAGCAGAAGATGTAGAACACTCATGCAGAAGTTAGTTCCGTTCTGGGCACCACGCTAGCAGCCAGGGATCTGACAGCGAATAAATCAGAGTACTTGTTCCCAAGAAGCTACTTGTCTGCCCAGGGAGACACAGAAATGTAGATTATTTCAGGATGGGAGGTGTAGAGGGAGTTTTGAGAATTCTTAACTTGAAAGCAGGAACTGGTTACAGTGGTCCTCCCACGTCCCCTGAGGGTTCTGGGTACAGGCCTCCCCCAGGCATCTCATCCCTAAGTCAGTCCCTCCCCGAAGCAGGAACCCTGGAGCCGGAGACATTGCGAGGCCTCACGGAATAACACCAGCCTCCTTCCTTTGATCCTTTTCCTTTAGGGCGTGCTGATTTTACTTTCAGATCGCACGTGTGAGACAGGATTTTGTGTCCTTTGTGAGCGTGGCAGCCTGATGTCTTGTGTCCAACCTCAGCTTCCTCTGTGACCCTCCCAACTGCCAGGGAAGGTGGTTCTCTCTCTCTGTGGCTGCCGTGGCAGGGACACGTGGGGCTTGGGGGTCCCGCTGAGCAGGTGCGCTCCTTGCACACAGAAAGGCCTGTTGGATTTATCTCCAGCACCAAAGATAAGATGGAGAGAGTTGTGCTGTCTGAAAAAGGACAAGGTCGGCTGTCCATGTGGGGACGTCCCCTCCGCCTTCCCGATCGCTGCTGGCCTCGGTGTTGGCAGTTCCCGCTCTCCTCACTGTTCCGCATCATGGGTAACAGAGAACCACGCGAGAACCCGACACCTGCCCACATCCAAGTTCGACACATTTTCCCCATTTGCAATAGTGTACATGTCCGCATCTACGACCAGCAGCAGAACCCTCATTTGTGACCCTTCCCAGTTGCTACCGCAGAAAGAGACAGCCCTGGCACCTGTCTGATTTGATATCAAATAGGGTGTTGCTGAATCCTTAAACTCAGCAGAGACAAATAAATTGACAATAGTCAACTTACGAAGACTATTTCTGGAGATTAAAATTTTGAGCTGTCTTCTCTCTAATTAATGAAGACACAAAGTCTTCTGAGTGGGATGAACAGAAACAGACATCCTGGGACCCGGGAAAGCTCCAAGGAAAGTGCTTGTGATGTTGCACACAAACTCAGTCTTTAATCAAGCTTATTATTGCAGTATCTCTTTTCCACTTAATTTAATAAACCTCCTTTCTTTTAGAAACAAAGCTTTTGAATAACAGAGTTGGCCCCCCTGGCGGGGGCAGTGTTGCAGGCGGAGAAGGAGACAGACAGATGGGTGGGGCACTGAAGGTCCCCACTGTCAGAACTGTGTGCCTTAGACTACGGCTGGGCCACGGAGCCAGGGCAGAATCTCCACACCAAGAGAGCGCGGACCTCCACACTCTTGTTTCACCCAGGAACAGCCGCCCATGCTCTGTATGTAGAAGCACCTGTTTACCACCTGCCCCCCGCTTTTGGTGTCTTAGTACAAACTTTGCCCCCTTAGCACTGGGACTTAGCTTCTTCCTCTCTTGGGGAAAAACCTCGTGTGCTTCTGGACCTGACCAGATTAGACATTTCAGCCCCAAACCTGAGCATCTTCTGAGAGACTGAGGCACCAGACACGTCACTGTACATTCAGGTACTTGGCAGAACCACAGTAGATGGTTCCTCAGGCTGTTACCAGCTTTTAGATTCTGTGATTCTAAGTTGTTACTCCACATACTACATAGATTTTGTTTTGCTTTTCTTCAGGAAAATGATTTTTCCCCTACATCCATTCCAAATGGATTTTCCTACATTATCAGTTCATAAGCAGTAATGACTGGATTTTCTGAATTGACATCAGACGCTGTTCATGCATGGCGATCTGGCATGATCAGATCAGCAATTAACAGCACAGCCTGCAAAACTGGACGGCAACGCTTGGTTTTTAACTCAATAACGACGTGATTAAATGTACTTAATGATTATGTAACACAGTGAATGCGGGAAACGAACAACGTAAGGACCAAACCACGTTACTCTTTCAACATGTTGCATTTACTCTTCCCCTTCCATTTGAAGAGAAAATGAGAACAGCTAATCATGAAAGGAAGATGAAATGGAGGTCTTTGTGGTTAGCCACAGTTTAAAACACTCAAATCCTAGCCATGGGATTTCTATTCTTTCTGTTTATTAATAGGAAACATATTCCCTTTGTGTTTTTACTCATTACTTAGGGTTTGATACTGGATGAATAAAGTCATTTTTATAGTATTGGTTTTATACCCAATACCTAAGAATAACAGAAAAGCAGATATATTTTCTGTTTTTCTTATGCATTACATTTCCTTGATTGTAATGCAGATTTCCAACCTGTAGCTCTGGGATTTGGGGAAAACACTCAAAGAGCAAAATTTCATTATTTTTTGCAACTCTTAAATTTTTTTTTAAAAAAATCTTGAGCAATAGTACTGATCTATAAAGTATAAGATCTTAAGGTAATCTTGTCTAAACTCATACATTCACAGAAAAGAAAATCAAAGCCCAGAGAAGTTGAGGACCTTGTCCATGATCACGAGGACAGGTGACAGCAAACTAATCGCCAAGCGCACACAGAGCACATCTAAGGACAGAGCTTGTTCTCGTGGGCCCTACACAGCTAAACCTACTTGGACGATACAATACAATTCTACAAAGTAATAGACCCAAGAGACAGCCAGGACCAGGGGAGCTGAGACTGCCTGAGCACCTACTGTGTGCCTGACATCGTACTGGCCATTACAGGCTTTGCTTTATTCAATTATCCCCTGAACTCTGAAAGCTGACCATTGAAATGAGTTTAGTGTAGGAAAAAATCACAAGCTTTCAAATCAGCCAGTTTGGATTGGAATTCTAGCCTTTCCCCTTGCCGATCGCATGGTTTCAGCCACTACTTAATTCTCGGATCTTCACTTTCCCCATCTGTAGATTGTTTCTTCATTCTTTTATAGGTTCATTCATTTATTCAACCAACATGCACTGGGTGGCCCTGGAGGGCTCAGTGCATCACCCACAGATGCTCAGAAGGATGACGGCATCACCTCTCCTGAAGCCTCCCCCCCAGACCAGCGCCCAGGAGCACGCCCGGAGCCGGGGCACCGTCTGTTACTCTGCCTCGCGGCTGGCAGTTTCACGTGATTACCCCACGCGTGGCCACCCAAGTCATTTCTAGACGGTGCAGTGCACATGTTGCACTTTTAGGTCATTGCCTTTCTCTTCATCTCATCTGATCTCTTGTCAGTTAGAAACAGGACCAAAATTAGGGCCAAACAAGCAAAGCGCTAATGAAAAGCCAGGGTGGAAAAGTCTGGGGTTTGAGATAATACTTGTGCATATTTTTTAAAAAGAAATACAATAAAACCTGTTTAATCCACTACAGTAGAATTAAACATTTTTTTCTTTTCTCTCCCTCTTGTGATCCAAGAAAATTCACTTAGCAAAACAGTAATTTAAACTTATTTTCTATAAGTTGGTTATATTATCACTTAAGGGCTTTCTGATACTTGCTACATCATCATTTAAGGGTTTTTGATACTTGCTAACACAATTGATGGCGCAGTAATGCTGAATATTATGATTGAACAAAGTCACTAAAGTCATAATGCAATTGCCTACATTTGTATTTCCTGACCCTGCATTACGTGAGGGAAGATTAAATGGTGCATTTCTGTAAAATACATTCAACTAACTTCCCTTTCTTATTAGAAGGCATGCCAAGGACTTGAATGGCACAGGCCACAGCAGGAATGTGCGCTACACAGCCTTCCTTTGGCCTGACGATCTAAGAAGGCAGCATCACGTTCCATTTCAGAGAGACTTTGTTCAGTTAAACATTATCATCATCACAATCATCACCTTCCCCATCACCATCGCCATCATCACCATCATTACAAACACCAACACCATCATCATCATCACAATCATCACCATTGTCATCATCATTATCATCATTATCAACACCATCACCATCATCGCTGTCATTATCAACACCATCACCATCATCGCTGTCATTATCAACACCATCACCATCATTATAATACCATCATCATCACCACCATCATCAGGACCATCATCAACACCATCAGCATCACCACCATCATCATCATCACAGCTAGCAATCTGGGCCCTCTTCACTCCATACCAAGCACTATACTAAGCTTTTGATAATCTAATTTTCATCTTTAGGATAACTCTACCAGACAGATTTTATTATTTCCCATTCTCAAGTGTAAATGAGCTTAAGAGATGGATAATTTTCCCACAGTAACAGCCAATTACAGGTTGAACGAGGATCATACCCAAACCTTTGTGACTGAAGCCAA